>JAVLUX010000013.1:44997500-45007500 GCA_032164185.1 Moxostoma hubbsi
GGCAGTTGCGTGCTTGTGAGGTGTGAAAGTTAATCGTTGCACCATCAGTTCGGGGAGGTTCCCATAATGCAGATGTATCTGTAACCTCATCATAACATTTTAGTTTGAGTTTCATTATTATTTGTAAAGCATCGCAGTACATTATTGTGCTCTAATGTGTTTAAAAATCATACTTGTCTTAAAATGATCAAGAAAATAAAATTATATCACAGTAAAACTAGTGGTGGCCCGTTATATCGGTTTTACTGATGTATTGGTGCCGATAGTTGCTTTTTTGGAACTATCGGTTATTGACAAAAATCTCTACCGATAGTTTATTATTATTATTATTATTATTATGTTAATTAGGGAATTAAGGATTCACTGTCCTTATCTTATCGCGCCCCATTCGGCCCATTTCTCAGCCGACCCACCGGCCCACTCGGTTCTCCCGATGGCCAGTCCGACCCTGATCGGCCCCAAAGTGTGTCGGCCCACCGGGGAAATGCCCAGTATGCCAGTATGCCAGTATGCCAGTGTGGCAGGGCGGAGGGCGGGGCTGGGTCGTGACGATACACACCCGGTCCCGTATCAGGCAGACGTTGGCACTCAGATCCCTCTCTCTCTTTGCTCTAGACATGTTTTTGTTGTTGTTGTTGTTGTTGTTTTGCATGTTTATTTGGTGCTACTAGTTACAAATCAAAAAGGGAAATGTAAAGTGCACACAGCAGTCACGCTCGGGTCTCAGGAAGTTATAAAGACTTTTGCACAGACTTGAGTGTTGAAAGAGAAACGGTGTGTGTGTGTGTGTGTGTGTGTGTGTGTGTGTGTGTGTGCTCCAGAAAGCGATCACTAAACGTGCCCATATTCCAGCGGTAATTCGAGCAGCTTTATAATGAATCTGAAACTGAATCCTGCGAGAGTTGAAGAGTTCAGTGCGAGTTCTCGAGGGGAATGATGTCACATTTACCAGAAAGACCAGCTGTGCTCATTGGCTATGCGGTTGTCATGGTGACCGTGGGAGTGACAGTATGTGTCTCTGTACACTAAAAGCTTGGCTGCTGCTGTGTTTATAGAGCTGTTGTGTCACTGATTCGGTCGTATTGCAATCCAATCAATCCACAGATTTATATGCAGGAGAATGTGATTAAACATGAGTTATTGTATTCAGAACACTTTTATGTTTTTGTGCCTCGCTGAAGGTCTCAGCAGCGCTCACCGATGTGGTTAAGATGAACCTGTGGCCTCTCCAACACACTGCCGTTGAGGTTGTTTGCAGTAAAAGATGGAGGTTTTCCACCGAAGTTCTTATCATGCTGTCTGTCTGCACTGGTCTCAGAACAGTTATAGGAGAGCTATAGGTTGCTCCCTTGCTCCCTATTTAGTGCATGACTTAACCTCCAGTGTGCTGTCTGTCTGCACTGGTCTCAGAACAGTTATAGGAGAGCTATAGGTTGCTCCCTTGCTCCCTATTTAGTGCATGACTTAACCTCCAGTGTGCTGTCTGTCTGCACTGGTCTCAGAACAGTTATAGGAGAGCTATAGGATGCTCCCTTGCTCCCTATTTAGTGCATGACTTAACCTCCAGTGTGCTGTCTGTCTGCACTGGTCTCAGAACAGTTATAGGAGAGCTATAGGTTGCTCCCTTGCTCCCTATTTAGTGCATGACTTAACCTCCAGTGTGCTGTCTGTCTGCACTGGTCTCAGAACAGTTATAGGAGAGCTATAGGATGCTCCCTTGCTCCCTATTTAGTGCATGACTTAACCTCCAGTGTGTTGTCTGTCTGCACTGGTCTCAGAACAGTTATAGGAGAGAGATAGCATGCTCCCTATTTAGTGCATGACTTAACCTCCAGTGTGCTGTCTGTCTGCACTGGTCTCAGAACAGTTATAGGAGAGCTATAGGATGCTCCCTTGCTCCCTATTTAGTGCATGACTTAACCTCCAGTGTGTTGTCTGTCTGCACTGGTCTCAGAACAGTTATAGGAGAGAGATAGCATGCTCCCTATTTAGTGCATGACTTAACCTCCAGTGTGCTGTCTGTCTGCACTGGTCTCAGAACAGTTATAGGAGAGCTATAGGATGCTCCCTTGCTCCCTATTTAGTGCATTACTTAACCTCCAGTGTGCTGTCTGTCTGCACTGGTCTCAGAACAGTTATAGGAGAGCTATAGGATGCTCCCTTGCTCCCTATTTAGTGCATGACTTAACCTCCAGTGTGTTGTCTGTCTGCACTGGTCTCAGAACAGTTATAGGAGAGCTATAGGATGTTCCCTTGCTCCCTATTTAGTGCATGACTTAACCTCCAGTGTGCTGTCTGCACTGGTCTCAGGACAGTTATAGGAGAGCTATAGGATGCTCCCTTGCTCCCTATTTAGTGCATGACTTAACCTCCAGTGTGCTGTCTGTCTGCACTGGTCTCAGAACAGTTTGCAATGCATCTTATTTTCATCATAACTCCATATAAAGCCTCTGAAAGACACATTTATCAGTTTTTAGATGATGTATTAATTCTCAATGTGATGATACACAGACAGTGAATAAAGGATATTTGAACTGAATCTGAGCGTACAGTCCACGTATGTGGTCATTGTGTTTATCAGCGCGCCGTTTCACGATAAATCGCTCAAATGTTAAAAATGGCATATCGGATGAAACTAGAGACTCGAATCTTTTGACTCAAACAGGTTTCAGTGTAAAAACTTAATTCAGTTTCTCACCAGATGTAGTTTTGTTGCCGTTTCTTCCAAAGACAAACTCTGCTGTGGTCAGCGCCATGTTGTTTGGTCACATGACTACATGCATTAAATGTTTAACCCTTTACTGACAGCACAGAGTCTCCTGAACTCAGATCAGTCAGTTTAAATTTAATTAAATTATTAAATTTAAATAGCCTGTAGTAAAGCCAAAATGTAATGTCCACACATGTGGATGCGGAGTCTCAGGAGGATAAGCCCTCATTCACTTCCTCACTATATCCTCGATTTTTGGTTGAATTGATACATTTTCGTGGTTATGCTGCAAATGCTGTCGATTGCAAATTCGAACTGAACCCAAAATATTCCTTTAATTCACCATTTACTATCTTTTGTGACACAATATTAGCCTCAGTCACCATTCACTTTTCATGTATGGAAAAACAATGATGCAATTAAAGTGAACAGAGACTAATATATTGCCTAGCATCACCGTTTGTGTTCCTTGCAGTACAGAAAGAGTCATAAAGGCTTGGATTTCCAGTTATTGGTGAATAACTCCTTATTTTCCCAATTTTTCTTTATTAAGTCCTTTTTTTAACACACAATTTATACTATGGCGGTAACATTGGCGAGTTGTATCATATCAACGTGGACTCTTTTCTCTTTTCTCTGAACCCATCAGATATAGTCCGCTAGAGCCCAAATCTCTCTCTCACAGCTCACTAAATGGATTTAAGACAAATGCTAATCTGTGATTTGACTGCAAGCCAATTTTGAATTAGTTTCTTGACTGAAGATGCCCGTTCTGCACATGGCAGCTCATAGGATAATATCAAGTAATTGTTTTAAACAGCGACGGTTCGGACAAGCTTATCAGACGTCTGCTAAACCTGTTAAAGCCTGAGAATTATGACAGGTCAGCAGTTGCCAAGAGAATAGTCTTACGACTGGCTTTCCTGCCGGTGAAATACAATTATTTACAGCCAATCTTATCTTTTGTTGTGGATAAGCATTTGCAGTGCTTGCAACTCCAGCTCTCCTCATGACTAACAACATGACTAACTCAAATGATTTTTTAGTGCGAGTATTGACGCTGACTATCACCGCTGGAGTCGCGAGTTTGAATCCAGGGCGCTCTGAGTGACTCCAGTCAGGTCTCCTTAGCAACCAAATTGGCCCAGTTGCTAGGGAGGGTAGAGTCACATGGGGTAACCAAATTGGCCCGGTTGCTAGGGAGGGTAGAGTCACATGGGGTAACCAAATTGGCCCAGTTGCTAGGGAGGGTAGAGTCACATGGGGTAACCAAATTGGCCCAGTTGCTAGGGAGGGTAGAGTCACATGGGGTAACCAAATTGGCCCAGTTGCTAGGGAGGGTAGAGTCACATGGGGTAACCAAATTGGCCCGGTTGCTAGGGAGGGTAGAGTCACATGGGGTAACCAAATTGGCCCGGTTGCTAGGGAGGGTAAAGTCACATGGGGTAACCAAATTGGCCCGGTTGCTAGGGAGGGTAAAGTCACATGGGGTAACCAAATTGGCCCGGTTGCTAGGGAGGGTAAAGTCACATGGGGTAACCAAATTGGCCCGGTTGCTAGGGAGGGTAAAGTCACATGGGGTAACCAAATTGGCCTGGTTGCTAGGGAGGGTAGAGTCACATGGGGTAACCAAATTGGCCCGGTTGCTAGGGAGGGTAAAGTCACATGGGGTAACCAAATTGGCCCGGTTGCTAGGGAGGGTAGAGTCACATGGGGTAACCTCCTCGTGGTCACTATAATGTGGTTCTCGCTCTCGGTTGGGCGTGTGGTGAGTTGTGCGTGGATGCCGCACTGCATTCAGAGACTATATACTTCTCACCACAATTGTACAGATCGGTTATCTGAGTTACCGTAGCCTTTTCTGTCGGCTCGAAACAGTCTGGCCATTCTCCGTTTACCTCTCTCATCAACAAGGCGTTTCCGTCCACAGAACTGATTTTCACTGGATGTTTTTGGTGCCATTCGGAGAAAATTGTAGAGACTGTTGTGTTAAAAATCGCAGAAATACTCAAACCAGACCGTCTGGCAACCTTCTGAGAAATCACTGAGATCTAATTTTTTCCCCATTCTGATGGTTGATGTGAACATTAACTGAAGCTCCTGACCCGTATCTGCTTGATTTTATGCACTGCACTACTGCCACACGATTGGCTGGTTAGATAACCGCATGAATAAGTAGATGTACAGGTGTGGTCATTAATAACAGTTCACTTCTGCAGATTATCAGGCCGGATTTCATTCATACCAATGGTGAACTGACCGAGTGCAGTTCAAGTCTAATGACAAGTCATAATTATTTGTTCGAGGTTGCAAAATCATAAGAAATTGCACAAGTTGGCACATGCCATAATGTGCAACCCATAGAGAAAAATGAACCAACAATTAAGAGTTTTGTTCTAGCCCCTTAACCAAACCTGTCAAGCAATGACTGTATATTTAAGTGGGTTTATCATTGTTTTAAGCAATAAAACTAGAGGGAAAATGTGTTTGTTTTGGTCCAATGGGTTTATGAACCCGTCACGCTCCATGAATGGATGAAAGTGGTTTGTGTTCTGTCAGTGAACCCATTTATTTCCAAGTAACTAGCGCCTGTCAACAGTTTTCAGAAATCAAGCTAATACCAATTTCTAGCTGTCATTAACCATCATAAAGACGAAGACCTTATTGATAAACATATTTCCACAGTGCATGACCACAGCAAAATATTTATGGTAATGCAATCTGTTTACAAGTTGTTTCTTTCAAATAAATCAACTGCAAAGTCTTTCTCAAGAACCTGTTGCTTTTTGGAGCATTTTGGTCTTGATGCTAATGTGTCTTTTTGTCTAAGTCAACACCCCATGAACTGGAACAGAGCTTCAGTGTTCTCTTAGATTCTGGAACAAAAGCGAGTGGCAGTAATTTTCCTGACACTGGGGGGTACATCATCGTGAATGCGGTTGGCATGAGTCCAGAGGTTTGGGTTAATCATTAATGTGCACACAAACACTAAATGCTTCTCATCTGTGATGAACACAATCCCACAAACTCTTACAGGACGAGTACGAGTTTAGAGATGTTTTGAGCCCTCCGGTGGTTCAGACTTTCTTGGTCTCGTTTCTGTCAGTTGTTTTTCATTGGATGAAGCTAATTGCTCCACCACGGTTATCGAACAGCGGTGTGAAATGTAATCTTGTGTGCATGCCACATGGGACACATTTCTTTGCTTGCCCATCAGGGAAAAATTGGGATGAGTCAAAATAATTTTTTTGTGGTTATCAACATTATGCTGTCGATTGAGCTTAACCTCATAAACGATATCAGCCGTGCTCATTGTGGTTGCCATGGTGATCGTTTGAGTGGCAGTTTGGATTGAGTCATGACTCATGCATGTCTATGTGCACTAAAAAAAGCCATATCACAAAAGTTGACACTTTTAACATTAAAGTCTCCGTATAAACAAGTCAGGCATATGAGGTATCATTTGAGTTCTGTTTATGAAAACAATTTATGCTACTTAAAATAACAAAATAAGGCCTCAAAACATTTACGTTGAAAATTAGCAGAGGTGATGGGGTACAAAGTCTTTCACATAGCACGTAAATGGACATGTCATACATCAATCAAATGAAAGCTCTCATTCTTAGAAATATGACTGTTAATTTTGTTGCCCTAAAACAGTACAAAGGATTTTCAAAAGAATAACAAAGTGAAATAGTATGATGATTGTATGATTGCTGAGGATCTGAGCTTTCTAATGACCCCTAGATTGAGCTTGTCCACTCAGAGGCCGAGATATTCAATGAAATAATGAGGGTGTTGCTTGAACTGAACATTAGACTGAATGTCTATGGACGAGCAACTCTGTGAGGGGTGAAATGTGTTAGAGCGCCACCTACAGTTCACATCTGTGTATTGTGATGGAATGTGTTAGAGTGCCACCTACAGTTCACATCTGTGTATTGTGATGGAATGTGTTAGAGCGCCACCTACAGTTCACATCTGTGTATTGTGATGGAATGTGTTAGAGTGCCACCTACAGTTCACATCTGTGTATTGTGATGGAATGTGTTAGAGCGCCACCTACAGTTCACATCTGTGTATTGTGATGGAATGTGTTAGAGCGCCACCTACAGTTCACATCTGTGTATTGTGATGGAACGCGTTAGAGCGCCACCTACAGTTCACATCTGTGTATTGTGATGGAATGTGTTAGAGTGCCACCTACAGTTCACATCTGTGTATTGTGATGGAACGCGTTAGAGCGCCACCTACAGTTCACATCTGTGTATTGTGATGGAATGCGTTAGAGTGCCACCTACAGTTCACATCTGTGTATTGTGATGGAATGCGTTAGAGCGCCACCTACAGTTCACATCTGTGTATTGTGATGGAATGCGTTAGAGCGCCACCTACAGTTCACATCTGTGTATTGTGATGGAATGTGTTAGAGCGCCACCTACAGTTCACATCTGTGTATTGTGATGGAATGTGTTAGAGCGCCACCTACAGTTCACATCTGTACATTGTGATGGAATGTGTTAGAGCGCCACCTACAGTTCACATCTGTGTATTGTGATGGAATGTGTTAGAGCGCCACCTACAGTTCACATCTGTGTATTGTGATGGAATGTGTTAGAGCGCCACCTACAGTTCACATCTGTGTATTGTGATGGAATGTGTTAGAGCGCCACCTACAGTTCACATCTGTACATTGTGATGGAATGTGTTAGAGCGCCACCTACAGTTCACATCTGTGTATTGTGATGGAATGTGTTAGAGCGCCACCTACAGTTCACATCTGTGTATTGTGATGGAATGTGTTAGAGCGCCACCTACAGTTCACATCTGTGTATTGTGATGGAATGTGTTAGAGCGCCACCTACAGTTCACATCTGTACATTGTGATGGAATGTGTTAGAGCGCCACCTACTGTTCACATCTGTGTACTGTGATGGAATGTGTTAGAGCGCCACCTACAGTTCACATCTGTACATTGTGATGGAATGTGTTAGAGCTCCACCTACAGTTCACATCTGTGTATTGTGATGGAATGTGTTAGAGCGCCACCTACAGTTCACATCTGTGTATTGTGATGGAACGCGTTAGAGCGCCACCTACAGTTCACATCTGTGTATTGTGATGGAACGCGTTAGAGCGCCACCTACAGTTCACATCTGTGTATTGTGATGGAACGCGTTAGAGCGCCACCTACAGTTCACATCTGTGTATTGTGATGGAATGTGTTAGAGCGCCACCTACAGTTCACATCTGTGTATTGTGATGGAATGCGTTAGAGCGCCACCTACAGTTCACATCTGTGTATTGTGATGGAATGCGTTAGAGCGCCACCTACAGTTCACATCTGTGTATTGTGATGGAATGTGTTAGAGCGCCACCTACAGTTCACATCTGTTTATTGTGATGGAATGTGACAGAGTAACGATTATTATTTCTAGTGTTTGCTGCCACCTATTGGAATAAAATGTGACTTCTCAAAGTGAGGTCGAGTGAACAGAACCAAAATTACATGTTTACAAAATTTGTTTACATTGTTTACAACAACAATTTTTTTTTATCTGTTTATCGTAAGACTATAAACACATACAATATTATTTATGAATAATTGGAGTATTTTATTTATTTGGAGAGTTCTCTGAAAAATAGGCCATTTTTTTGCCATTAGTTCACAGTATGTGTGAATGGTGAGCTTTTACATTTTAGTGTGAAAAATTGCGGGCAGCAGCCCCAAAATACACCAAAGTATACGGGGTTAACTTGCTGTCTAGAGACATCTTAGACATGGAAGAGATCTCGTCTATTTTTATGTTTTTACCCCAGAAAATGACAGTTTAGAGTCACATGTAGTGATTGTGGTTACCATGTTTTGTGGAGACATGAACCTATAACTGTTTAGAATTGGGCTTGAAACACAAGTTCTGCCTGTTATCTGAGGTTTTCACGCTGTTTGGCAGCATCTGTACACGTTCAGGCTGTGAACTCATGTTGAACCACCTGTAGCTTTAGGGTTTTATGATCTACACATCATGGTCAGTCACCCCAAACCAAATGTGGTTGGCAGAGTGGCGTCAGTTAATTAACAGGATAAACTATGGGTCCGGTCGTGAACTCTTGAACCCAAACAAACATACAATTTAAACGTGTTTCTTAAGAGCAAAATAGTTCCCCCAAAAATAATTTCCTCACCCGTATGTCATTCCAAACTCAGCTCACTTGCTTTGTTCCATGGAACGCAATTGTAGATGATTATATGATTTTCCTCTTTTGTTTATTTGTGTTATTCCATGTCAAATCAACCAAATTCCAAAAACTTCCTGATTTTGTTAATACTTTTTCTTAAATGAAAGATAAACAGAAATGATGATAAAATACAAAATATTTCATGTCATGGATCAATATTTGTTGCGTTATTCATTATTTTGTAGAGTGGTCTCAAAATGACCATTTTCGCCTTTGATTGTGGAGCAAAACTACAGGTCAAAAAGATAATCATAGAAAGGTGTCAGTAACATATTTTATTTATACACAGAGATTGGTAGATATATTTCTAAAATAAGTTGACTTTAGCACCTCTTGTTGCATTATATGCCAATGTTGTGAGTCTAAAAATGGGAAAAAACACTTTTTTGTGCTGTTTTTCCAATGTTGGAGTGTCTATAACTCCAGAAATATTAAAGATATCTTAATATCCTTTTACATAATGGTTCAAAATAAACTTTCCTTTTTGCATCTTTATTTTTAATGTCCTATATGGTTAAATCACAGAGATATGGGCCGCTCAATGTAGCTTCATGTGTAAATTTGACCCATTTTCAATGGTCAAAAAACATATGTGGTTCACATGGTATGAAGCTAGTTTTTCTTGTCCAACAAAATAAAGATGAACCCAAACAAACATACATGTTTGGGTTAAATGTGTTTCTTAAGAGCAAAATAGTTCCCCCAAAAATAATTTCCTCACCCTTATGTCATTCCAAACTCAACTCACGTGCTTTATTCCATGGAACCCAATTGTAGATGATTATATGATTTTTCTCTTTTGTTTATTTGGGTTATTCCATGTCAAATCAACCAAATTCCAGAAACGTCCTGATTTTGTTAATACTTTTTCTTAAATGAAAGATAAACAGAAATGATGATGAAATACAAAATATTTCATGTCATGGATCGATATTTGTTGCGTTATTCATTATTTTGTAGAGTGGTCTCAAAATGACCATTTTCGCCTTTGATTGTGGAGCAAAACTACAGGTCAAAAAGATAATCATAGAAAGGTGTCAGTGACATTAT
>JAVLUX010000013.1:45015000-45032500 GCA_032164185.1 Moxostoma hubbsi
GCGCGCGTGAGTGCGCGTGTGTGTGTGTGCGTGCGTGTGCGCGCGTGAGTGCGCGTGTGTGTGTGTGCGTGTGTGTGCGCGTGCGTGCGTGTGTGTGTGCGCATGTGTGTGTGCGCGTGCGTGTGTGTGCATGCGTGTGAGTGCGCGCGTGTGTGTGTGCGCGTGCGCGTGCGTGCGTGTGTGTGTGTGTGCGTATGCGTGCGTGCCTGTGTGTGTGAAATTTTGAGTATGAATGTTCTTATAATAACATTTTGACCTTTTCTACAATTTTATGGTGAGGCGTCTCCAAAAACACTGGATGTTTATGGACGGAGTTGGGGCTCCCCCTGCCTTTCAGATCTGTACATTGTGATTGGGTAAGTGTAAGAGTTCGCTGACACCTAAACAAATGATTTAAGACCAAAAGTAGAGCGATAGAGCAAACAGAGCCTTTATTACAAGCTATTGAAATTGAACATAATAAAGGGTTAATTTGACTCTCTAAATTCAAAGTAGGGACTTGATCGTTAAGTCCATGGAAGGGTTAATGATATACAGCACTGAAAATGTAAATAAATTCACTGCAATCTACTTGTTACTATTTTTTATGTCAGCGTGTCCCTTCTACCGCTGCATCTTTTATAGGGTACAATGGGACTAAAGTCCCCCCGGGGTAAAAGACACTTTTAATTAGATTTTTTCCCAAAACACTAAATACCAACAGAAACTACCACATCTGTTTGTCATATACACTGCAAAATGTTCCATGAGGTCATCGCATGCAATATCTAAAGTTTTATTTTGAGGTGATTTGACCCAAATTTTAATAACCTTTAAAATATCGTACATTTATGTTGCTAATTAGAATCCCTTAAATGTAAATCAAATGTTTTTCTATAACAGCCCAAAAAGTGAAAGGATGGTATTTAGGGTAAAAAGCCCTCCAGTTGCAGGGGCTAACCCTAACCTAAAATAACCCTTTTTTTAAAAATGTTCCTTAAATGGTACCCTTAGCCACAGGACAATTCTGAGTCTCGTTTTTGATTATGATTTTTCCAACTGCACTTTCCAGGATGCATACAAGATATTTAGTAAATGCATGCTGATGTGTAACGGTCCACAAGTTGTGTTCCTCATATCTCAGTGTTTTTGTTCTGTAAGTGTGTGTAGGAGTATCTCAGAGGCACCTGGGTTCGGGTGCCCGGCCTTAATGCAGAAAGGAGACTGCCGTGAGGTCAGAGAGCGACACATCTGTTTTACTGCTGTTGAGAGGAGCTGTCGGTGAGCGAACATGAACAATAGACACCCACAGCTGCCCGGAGAGAGAGAACAGAGAGTTACACTTGAATAATGACCCTCCATCTGTGTTCCCAGGGTCCTATGTTCCACAGATTTATACGGTACATACTGAATGCATGAAAAAGGGTCCAAATTGGGACCCATATTGACGCACATCTCTGCTGAACGAGGTCGGATTGGTCCCAAACTCGGGTCAATGGTAGTCCTGATGATCCCTAAGCGAATGATAGCGGTACATCCGGCTGGGCAGCCGTGGACGCGGCCTCTCGCGGCCCGAACATCCAACACGGACCTGTATAGATGCATAACTTGGCGGATCTCGGGTCGATGGTAGTCCTGGTGGTACCCGAGCAATAGAACTGTTTATCCCGATTGTTGCGCAACTTCCTTTGCATTGTCTCTTTGCAGCATTAATAATCGTTATTACATTCACTGACCTTTTTCTAAGTGGGGATTGTTTATTCACTATCTTGAGAAATAAGTCCTGACATACTCCAGACCATTATTGCACACTCTCATTAAACCTTTTGTGTGAACTCTTGGCATTTTGACTTTTTAGTGAAAGCGATCACATTATGGTTACTGTAACTGATAATGCCTTACTGCTCCTGGATGTCAGTCAATATAAGATCAATACAAGTGGAAGCATTAAGGCCATTGACTGTCACCGAAATCCTTGTTGGTTGGGCAACCATTTGAGTAAGATTACAAGCATAAGACATAGATTTTTATTTATAACATTAATGATGCAGTATTTAGTAGACCAATCAATATATCCCAATATTCCTCTGTAAATGTATCCATCATTTCTTTACAAATACTGCACATTGGAACTGGGACAACAACCAACCAAAATAGGTTTGCAACGTGGAACCACATTTTTTAAACCATATAGCTTCAATGTTATTCTTCATAAGATCTTTCTGGGAAAGCGCCCCAAAATATTCCTGCATATACAGTAACAAGCAACTCCACCTCCATACTTATCCCGATCTTTTCTGTACAATTCATGTCCATTAACGGTGAGCTTAGAATCATTAATGGTTGAGTCCAGGGGGGTCTGGGTATCTCAGCGAGTATTGACGCTGACTGTCACACCTGGAGTCGTGAGTTTGAATCCAGGGCATGCTGAGTGACTCCAGACAGGTCTCCCTAGCAACCAAATTGTCCCGGTTGCTAGGGAGGGTAGAGTCACATGGGGTAACCTCCTCGTGGTGGTGATTAGTGGTTCTCTCAATGGGGCGTGTGGTGAGTTGTGTGTGGATTGTGGAGAGTAGCTTGAGTCTCCACATGCTGTGAGTCTCCTAAGCAACCAAATTGGCCTGGTTGCTAGGGAGGGTAGAGTCACATGGGGTAACCTCCTCGTGGTGGTGATTAGTGGTTCTCTCAATGGGGCGTGTGGTGAGTTGTGTGTGGATTGTGGAGAGTAGCATGAGTCTCCACATGCTGTGAGTCTCCTTAGCAACCAAATTGGGCCGGTTGCTAGGGAGGGTAGAGTCACATGGGGTAACCTCCTTGTGGTGGTGATTAGTGGTTCTCGCTCTCAATGGGGCGTGTGGTGAGTTGTGTGTGGATTGTGGAGAGTAGCATGAGTCTCCACATGCTGTGAGTCTCCTTAGCAACCAAATTGGGCCGGTTGCTAGGGAGGGTAGAGTCACATGGGGTAACCTCCTTGTGGTGGTGATTAGTGGTTCTCGCTCTCAATGGGGCATGTGGTGAGTTGTGTGTGGATCGTGGAGAGTAGCTTGAGTCTCCACATGCTGTGAGTCTCCTTAGCAACCAAATTGGGTCGGTTGCTAGGGAGGGTAGAGTCACATGGGGTAACCTCCTTGTGGTGGTGATTAGTGGTTCTCGCTCTCAATGGGGCGTGTGGTGAGCCACCCGGATTGAGGCGAGTAACCGCACCACCACGAGGACCTACTAAGTAGTGGGAGAAAAAGGGGTTAAACATTTTTGGTTGAGTCCAGATGGGATTCTGAAAATGCTTAAACATGAATACTATCTACAGTGCAAATTCTCACCACCTCACTCATTTTTATTCCTAAGACTACATATGTTTCAATGAGCAATAGGTAAACCTTTTCTTGGTAAACTTGTCAAAAGAGATGATATCGTGTTGGCTCATAAACTTTCAAAAGACAAAAAGATATTAGAAGCAATAAAAACAGTTAAACCAGACTTCATAATGTCCATCTAGAGAGATGTTTGAGTATCTCCATTCCTGGGCATGACAACTAATTTGTCATACTTTAAGATGGCTTTATCACCCCTTTCCCAGGCGGCTCTTAAATTTGGCAACAGCTCCTTCCTTCCAGCAACGCTTCAGAAAAATCTTAATTGATATAAATGTTTGTCCCCTTCAGATTCTTGGCTGAGGACAATGTAGTTTGATTGTCTTTGAAGCGCAGAAGTTTAAAAACAATTTTTCTGGGCTTACTCCCCTCCTGATACTCCTGAGCCATCTAGTCCCAAATTTCCCAGATTTCACCCAATTTTCATCTTTCTCATCAGCAATCCCATCCACTACATCAATTGGTCTCCTATTCTGGTTTTCAATATAGTCCAGTTTGTTAAACATTCCACCTAACTTCTCTTTTGATTTATTATTGTACATTTCAAAAAAAGCGAAATGATCACTTTTGGTGCAAAAAAAGATCAATAATTAAGTACTTTTTAACTATAGATCTTCACTTCCGGTCAGCAGGACTGTCTGTCCTTTATGGAGCTTCAAAGTTCTGGTCGCCATCCACTTGCATTTTAAGGACCTATTGAGATTAGATATTTTTCTATTTTTCTTCAAATGTGTTCTGCTGAAGAAAGAAAGTCACACACATCTGGGATGGCACGAGGTTGATTAAATGATGAGAGAATTTTCATTTTTTTGGGTGAACTGTGAATTTTTGATTCCATGTTGACGTCAATGGAGTTCTTGTTTTTCATTTAAGAATTTTGTCACGGTGTCATTTAAACGGAGCGCATATAAGAACCGCGACAGACGCATTTGAGCTCAAAATGTTAAAGTGCTCGTCTGTTTCATTCTCCATCTCTCTCCTCAACAGTTCCCTGTAACTTTTAACTGTCTTGTCTAATGATAAAAAGGCAAATATCAATAAAACTAATATATACCATCTGCAAATATGCACATATCTCGTTTAAACAGGTGTAATAAACAAACCTCACAAATCTTGAGCAGATCCAACATCCATCATTTATTTGCCTCTAAAACATGTATTCTATCAGCCAGAATCAAAATTTCAAGATCAAAAGTTCCTCTGGTTCACAAATCATTACGATCAGTCCGTGACAATCCAAGCAGGCGATCCAGGCCATTTAAACAGTCAGTGCAGTCACTATCTACCATTTAAAATGCAATATAATTTTTGTTACAAAGTCAAAGTTTTGTGTGAAATTCAGTAACTAAGTACTAAATAATAGTTTATAATTTTGTTGAGCAACTTTTATGTTATTTACTATATTAAATTGCATGATATATCGGCATTGTATCGGCCTATCAGTCAACCTGTGATCTGGATATCGGAATCGGCCATTGAAAAACCCATATCAGTTGATAACTTATGTCCACCCTGTTATTGTCCACCCTGATGCTGCCCATTTAACTGGATGTACATCTGGCTTGACCAGTATCACTAATACAGTCTTTAATATGTCCCTGTAATGATGAAACATGAAGAAACTTGTAAAAGTATGTTTTGTTTTTCAAAGCCGGAATGTCACCGAATTGTAGGAATGACCCATTTACGATATATACATAGTCGCAGTTCCACTGATCTATATATGCAGATTACATAGTCTTAAGAAACAGTAAAGTACAGGCTATAGTAACAGTAAAGTACAGGCTATAGTAACAGTAAAGTACAGGCTATAGTAACGGTAGAGTACAGGCTATAGTAACGGTAAATTACAGGATATAGTAACGGTAAATTACAGGATATAGTAACAGTAAAGTACAGGATATAGTAACGGTAAAGTACAGGCTATAGTAACGGTAAAGTACAGGATATAGTAACGGTAAATTGCAGGATATAGTAACGGTAAAGTACAGGCTATAGTAATGGTAAAGTACAGGCTATAGTAACGGTAAAGTACAGGCTATAGTAACGGTAAAGTACAGGCTATAGTAACGGTAAATTACAGGATATAGTAACGGTAAAGTACAGGATATAGTAACGGTAAAGAACAGGCTATAGTATCGGTAAAGTACAGGATATAGTATCGGTAAAGTACAGGATATAGTAACGGTAAAGTACAGGATATAGTAACGGTAAAGTACAGGATATAGTAACGGTAAAGTACAGGCTATAGTAACGGTAAAGTACAGGCTATAGTAACGGTAAAGTACAGGATATAGTAACGGTAAATTACAGGCTATAGTAACGGTAAATTACAGGATATAGTAACGGTAAAGTACAGGCTATAGTAACGGTAAATTACAGGATATAGTAACGGTAAAGTACAGGATATAGTAACGTAAAGTAGAGGCTATAGTAACGGTAAAGTACAGGCTATAGTAACGGTAAAGTACAGGCTATAGTATCGGTAAAGTACAGACTATAGTAACGGTAAAGTACAGGCTATAGTAACGGTAAAGTACAGGCTATAGTAACGGTAAAGTACAGGATATAGTAACGGTAAAGTACAGGCTATAGTATCGGTAAAGTACAGGCTATAGTAACGGTAAAGTACAGGCTATAGTAACGGTAAAGTACAGGCTATAGTAACAGTAAAGTACAGGATATAGTAACAGTAAAGTACAGGATATAGTAACAGTAAAGTACAGGCTATAGTAACGGTAAAGTACAGGCTATAGTAACAGTAAAGTACAGGCTATAGTAACAGTAAAGTACAGGCTATAGTAACAGTAAAGTACAGGCTATAGTAACAGTAAAGTACAGGCTATAGTAACAGTAAAGTACAGGCTAGAGTATGTGTGGAGAATAACCGAGATGATCGCATAAATGCTGTTAACCATCGTTTTACCACAAACATATGAACTACATGTGGCTCTGAACCACACGTGGGTGTGTTTAGTATGACTCTGAATGGATCAAATGTTTTTTAGTTGAAACTGGTGGTTATGAGTGGGCAGGTCGACACACACTAATTCTGCTGTTTGAACATTGAAGATAACAGCAGGTTTTTGTGTCTAATATTTCTATCTCAAACAGGTTAAACTATTGGCCTCCATGTTTTTCCACAGCTGTGAGACACACGGTGTATCTATCATTACATAATATCACTGCTAATGTAACAGGTGATATATTTATTTATTAATTTCACACAAAATCTCTCTCCTTGTTACTATCATTCGTTATGTGTATCTAATTATTGTGTATTCTGGAAATTATTATTTTAATATTTCATTTAATTTACTTTTATTCTCTTAATATTGGTTTCTTTTATTTGAGATGTCATGTTTCCATGGTTATATGGTCATTTTTTCAGTGTTGTTAAAAATGGCGCGTGTCTCCTTTAAGATTCTTGTTCCGGTTCCGGTTGCTCTCCTTCAGTTGGCGGTAAGCGCGACCTAAGAGAGGCTGGTGTTCCAATTGTGAGAGAAGGCCACAGATTCGCGCTTGTTTTGATTAATTTGTCTCTTTATTCATACAGAATAAAATCTGGCATGAGTAATTCCTGTTGCCTGATCTTGTTCATTTATCCACACAACGCAGAGCTAAACAAAAACCGGTCACAATAACAAATTATTTCTATATAGAATGATGAATATATATAAACATCAAATACAGACAGATACTAAAGTTATAGATCACAGATGAATAAATAATTAGAGGGTTGATTAGTTTGATTGTGATGCTGAGAGCTTTGTAAACCACAATGGAAGGAGATAAAGCTACATGTGAACTGAAACACATGCACATATATATCTACAGATATCTGTCTGTGTCAACACCCGTCTGTCACCTTAACCAAAGATGAGTGTGTAAAATAGAACTAGTGTCTGTCTGTAAATGATACGTAACATCTGTGGTAAAGATCTGGTAAAAACCTTAAAAAAATAACACACACACACACACACACACACACACACACACACTGATGAATTAATGACAAAAACAATATGACTGATTTCAACACAGCATGAGTGAATATTATTTTGAGAGTCGTTTAGGCCACATACACTGCAAGATTTCAGTAACATTTGCATTTAAATTGGGACTGAATTGCCTAAATTGTCATTCCATTTGCAGAACGTTAAAGCTACTTATTCTCTTATCTCCATGTAATATGCAGAGACAATTATAATGTAAGTAAGCCATTCGTAGGTTAACCCTTTAAGCTCTGAATGTGTTTTTAAAGATTTCCTGTTTCAGTGGCATACCCAAAATTAAAGGCTTATAACTTGACCAAATAAAGAAAGAGATAAACATGGAGGGTCAAGTGTTTGGTATCATTGTAAAGAAAACTTTTACATTAGAAAATCCTAGAAAACTAATTTATTTAATTATATAGATTGATACATTTTTAGACTCTCAGCCTACGAAACTGCTGAAAAAAAAAAATTGACCCAAAGATTAAATTTTTTTACCTAATTTTTCTGATTTGACATTTTATATCTCTGGATGTAAATAAGGTGGCTCCGATAAATTGCCAATCATGTCAACTGTATCTGAGAAAAGTTTTGTGTTGATACGACAAAGCGATCAAAAGTTACAACATTACAAATATAATTGATCATAGTGTCCAAAAACATCTCCAAACAAATAAAAGATAATAATTGTACATAAGAACTAATTACACATGCAAACACAACAATGACTAAAGGTTTGCATAGCATGCAGACATGATTTTACTCATGAGATTTCACTGAATGAGTTTCATTCTGTGTCATTTGAGTCATCATTGAGTCTGTGTCATGTATTTGGCGCCATCTCCTGTTGGTCATATGTAACATTGTGCTTCATGTGGATTATCTAATGATCTATACATCTGATTATCTTGTGTGTGGACTCGTTTGAATGATAATCACCTCATTCAGTTTCATTCTGTGCCATTTGAGTCATCATTGAGTCTGTGTCATGTATTTGGCGCCATCTCCTGGTGGTCATATGTAACATTGTGCTTCATGTGGATTATCTAATGATCTATACATCTGATTATCTTGTCTGTGGACTCGTTTGAAAGATAATCATCTCATTCAGTTTCATTCTGTGTCATTTGAGTCATCATTGAGTCTGTGTCATGTATTTGGCGCCATCTCCTGGTGGTCATATGTAACATTGTGCTTCATGTGGATTATCTAATGATCTATACATCTGATTATCTTGTGTGTGGACTCGTTTGAAAGATAATCATCTCATTCAGTTTCATTCTGTGCCATTTGAGTCATCATTGAGTCTGTGTCATGTATTTGGCGCCATCTCCTGGTGGTCATATGTAACATTGTGCTTCATGTGGATTATCTAATGATCAATACATCTGATTATCTTGTGTGTGGACTCGATTGAAAGATAATCATCTCATTCAGTTTCATTCTGTGTCATTTGAGTCATCATTGAGTCTGTGTCATGTATTTGGCGCCATCTCCTGGTGGTCATATGTAACATTGTGCTTCATGTGGATTATCTAATGATCTATACATCTGATTATCTTGTCTGTGGACTCGTTTGAAAGATAATCATCTCATTCAGTTTCATTCTGTGTCATTTGAGTCATCATTGAGTCTGTGTCATGTATTTGGCGCCATCTCCTGGTGGTCATATGTAACATTGTGCTTCATGTGGATTATCTAATGATCTATACATCTGATTATCTTGTGTGTGGACTCGTTTGAATGATAATCACCTCCTGTAAATAACGATATGTGATATTATACGTTTATACGAGTCTCTTTGGTGCTATAAGAATTCCTGTGTATGTTTTGAGCGACATGCTTAGACCTGCCTCAACAACATTAAGCAACCAAAGGCATGAGTTGGAGGTGTGACTATCTGTTTGTTTGATCAACAGCGGACGAGGGGCGTTTAAAAACCATTCTGTTCAGTTGTGCAGAAATTACAAACTTGTGCTTGATTGACTTTAATGACCTAAAAAAAATGGTTTTCTGCTTTTTGGGGCGGGACATATAGATAAATAGAAAGTTAAGGTGACCTGGTTTACACAGGACAGTCCAAGTTTCAAGAGGTGTATCTCGGTGACCCGAGAATTATCGAAAAATGATGTCCCAGTTTCAGCTATGGTCTCTGGGATCATTTAAAGATAAATAAAGCAGTTTTTTGTTGTCTTTCAGCAAATCAGCTTACAATTATCAGATTACCATGACAACAATGCATTTACATGCAATTAAGAAAACTGTTTATTCCATTGTATTTGCAGAAAGAAGAGTTCTGTCAAAAAGGACATACACTATAAACTATACCCAGTTATACACAACAACTAAAAACATTGACGGCCCCTTAAGTTCGCATATATGCACTCAAGTACGTTGGGGGAATCCCAGAGTTTTAAGTAAGAGGGAGATCTCACTATCGCAGTGCAATTCCACTGCAGGTTGCGATACAAAGTTAAGGAAACAGACACAGCAGCAACTCTAGAATATCTGGAAATAACGCGAAAATTGGGGAATAAAATAGTGAAGTCTTGCTCGGATCTCATGTTCTGTTGTGCATTTAAATGTAGTCAATGGCGTCATGCACTCGCCGCTGGAGAATGGCGGCTCTGTTGCCACTGCTGTCTTATACGTGAAACTGTATGACATATGGATAAAATAGGCTACTTGTATTTTGTAAAATTTTTAAACCCTTAAACTCTATGGAAAGCGGGGTGTTATATTGCGAATTTTCTATTACACTTAAAACGTTAAAGTCTCTGTATAGATAAGTCAGGCATATAATATATCATTTGAAAGCTTAGAATCTGAACTTTTCATAGATATCCATCAATCTTGCATTTATGTTACTTAAAATAACTAAATATGGCCTAAAAAAAAAAAATCGCCTTAAAATTTAGCGCCCCCTAGAGGAAATTGGGTATAAGTATCTATACAAGTCCTTCATATAGCACATAAGTGGACAAGTCATATATCAAACGAAAGCTCTTATTCTCAGGAATGTGACTGAATAGTTAATTTTGTTGCCATAATACCACAATTCAAAAGATTTTCAAAAGAATCACAAAGTGAAATATGATTTCTGTAAGTCATCAAATACAAATGTCTCCACTAATCGATTAATCAGTTGTTAGACAACTAATGGTAATGCAGGTCCACCAGCTAGACCAGCATAAACCAGCCTGAACCAGCATGGAAATTCATGCAGGTGTTGTCAGCAGGATATCAGCTAAACATTTATTTTGTCAACTTATAGAAGTACACTAGCATATAGATATAAGCATCAAAGCTAACAGACATGAACTTAAAGCCACAAAAGCCATTTTTGATTTCATGTGTCTTTGAGTGTTTTCCATTTCAACTTATGTTGTACTTGTTATCTGAAGCCTAATGGATTGAAAACGTGTTTTTTTTTCTCACAAACTCTCTTTTTCATTAATACACTCCTACACACACACACACACACATACATACATACACACACACACACATACATACACACACACACACATACACACACACACACTCACACACACACACACACTCACACACATGCACACACACACACTCACACATACACACACGTACACACACACACACTCACACATACACACACATACACACACACACACACTCACACACATACAAACACACACATACACACACACACACATACACACACACACACATACACACTCACATACACACACACACACAGGAGTAGTGAGTTGTGACACAAGGCCCGTGTGTCTGTGTGGTTTTGTCCAGTTGTGTCTGCAAGATGAATGTGTCTGTAGTGCTTCAGCCTTAGACAATAATGATAGTATTTGACTAACTAGGGCCCAGGTCAGGAAGCAGACATACTGGCTAATCCGAACGTCTGCTAGCTGCCTTGAGACGTCACACAGGTCACAGAAACTGCAACATATAGAGACTGTGTCTGTTCCCCGAACTACCAAACACAAAACCCCTCACTAAATCAACTTGAAAATAACAAAAAATTGAGATAAACATCTACTAAACATTAGATCTCTAATTGTAAATGAAATGATTACAGAGTTTGGATGCGCTTTGATTGACTGAAATCTGGCTTAAATCAGATGAATATCAAATCAAATCCCTTTAATGTCACTCAACCATATACACAAGTGCAACAGCGGGTGACAGTCTTGGGTGCGGCTCCGAGCAACATAGCAGTCATGACAATTACAATAAACATGTGATTTACACATAACACTGTTTACACAACACAATATAACATGTACACATTATAATATACAGTATACACTAAATAAGGAGACTGCATACAATACAAAATCCTCTGCACAATTACGAGATATAAACTGAAAATTTCTTGTAATTACGAGGTGTAAAGACACAATGTGTGTGTTTGTGTGTGTTTGTGTGTGTGTGTGTGAGAGAGTGTGTTTGTGTTTGTGTGTGTGTCTGTTTGTGTGTCTGTGTGTGTGTGTTTGAGTGTGTTTGTGTTTGTGTGTGTGTTTTTGTGTGTGTTTGTGTTTCTGTGTGTGTGTGTGTGTGTGTGCGGTTGTGTTTGTGTTTGTGTGTGTGTGTGAGTGTGTGTTTGTGTGTGCATATGTGTGTGTTTGTGTGTCTGTGTGTTTGTATGTGTGTTTGTGTGTCTGTTTGTGTGTGTGTGTGTATGTTTGTGTGTGTGTGTGTTTGTGTTTGTATGTTTGTGTGTGTTCGTGTTTGCGTGTGTGTGTTTGTGTGTCTGTTTGTGTGTGTGTATGTTTGTGCATGTTTGGGTGTGTTTGTGTTTTTATGTTTGTGTGTGTTTGTGTGTGTGTTTATTTGTGTGTGTGTGTGTTTGAGTTTGTGTGTGTTTGTGTTTTTATGTTTGTGTGTGTTTGTGTGTGTGTTTATTTGTGTGTGTGTGTGTGTGTGTGTGTGTTTGAGTGTGTCTGTGTGTGTGTGTTTGTGTGTCTGTTTGTGTGTGTGTGTTTGAGTTTGTGTGTGTGTGTTTGAGTTTGTGTGTGTGTGTTTGTGTGTGTGTTTGTGTTTGTATGTTTGTGTGTGTGTTTGAGTGTGTTTGTGTCTGTGTCTGTGTTTATTTGTGTCTGTGTTTGTGTGTGTCTGTGTGTGTTTGTGTGTGTGTGCATGCATGTGTGTGTTTGTGTCTGTGTGTGTGTGTGTGTGTGTGTGTGTGTGTTTGAGTTTGTGTGTGTGTGTGTGTCTGTGTGTGTTTGCGTGTGTGTGTGCATGTGTGTGTGAGTGTGTGTGTGTGTGTGTGTGTGTGTGCGCATGTGTGTGTTTGTGTGTGTGTGTGTGTGTGTGTGCGTGTGTGTGTGCATGTGTGTGTTTGTGTGTGTGTGTGTGTGTGTGTGTGTGTGTGTGTGTGTGTGCGCATGTGTACATATTCTGGGACTCATTACGCCTTGCATAGTGCAGCTTTAGCACACTGTTTGTAGCAGGTTTTCATTATTTTTAAATGTTTTCTACCCCACCAACACCTGCAGCTGATGCCCGTCTCTCTCTCTCTCTCTCTCTCTCTCGCTCTCTCGCTCTCTCTCTCTCTCTCTCTGTTAATTTCTGGTAAATCTTCTCTTGCGGTCACTGGCACTTTGCCCACTTCATGCACCAGCACACACTGAAGTTGCTCGCGTGAGACTGTGTGACTCTCTCGGGCTGATGGTGCTTGTGTTGATGTGTGTGTGTGTGTGTGTGAATTAGTTGTGTAAACACACACCCTTACATCTTGATGAAGGAAAGTCACAATTATTCATGCTTAAACGCTCTTGAGCTGTTTCTATGTGATGGATCCATTGTTGGGATTGAATCTCTCTTGGGACTCTTGAAGACGCATGAGAAAGTTCACATGGAGATTCATAAACCTGCTGAAAATAGTCATGAAAGCTTAATGAGGTGCAATATTAATCTACCAGTCAAAAGTTTGGACTCACCTACTCATCTTTAATTATGACTATTTACCTCGTGTTAAAGTCATCAAATCTACAGTATGAAATAACACAAATAGAAGTATGGTAATTATTTTAATTATATGAAAACTCTCGTTTTGAGGTTGTTGTTTGTGTCAACATGATTACACAGGAAGTCAACATGTTGCTAACATCAATAGTGTTCATCTCCCATCAGACATCTTTGCAGCACTACTCCACTGAGGTTTAGGTTTAGGTTTAAGGTTGAGGTTTAAGGTTGAGGTTTAGGTTTAGGTTTAAGGTTGAGGTTTAGGTTTAGGTTTAAGGTTGAGGTTTAGGTTTAAGGTGTTGGGTTGAGGTTTAGGTTTAAGGTTGAGGTTTAGGTTTATGGTTTAGGTTTAAGGTTGAGGTTTAGGTTTAAGGTTTAGGTTTAAGGTTTAGGTTTAAGGTTGAGGTTTAGGTTTAAGGTTTAGGTTTAAGGTTGAGGTTTAGGTTTAAGGTTGAGGGTTAGGTTTAAGGTTGAGGTTTAGGTTTAAGGTTGAGGTTTAAGGTGTAGGTTTAAGGTTTAGGTTTAAGGTTTAGGTGTTGGGTTGAGGTTTAGGTTTAAGGTTGAGGTTTAGGTTTATGGTTTAGGTTTAAGGTTGAGGTTTAGGTTTAAGGTTGAGGATTAGGTTTAAGGTTTAGGTTTAAGGTTGAGGTTTAGGTTTAAGGTGTAGGTTTAAGGTTGAGGTTTAGGTTTAAGGTTTAGGTTTAAGGTTGAGGTTTAGGTTTAAGGTGTAGGTTTAAGGTTGAGGTTTAGGTTTAAGGTTGAGGTTTATGTTTATGTTTATGGTTTAGGTTTAAGGTTGAGGTTTAGGTTTAAGTTTGAGGTTTAGGTTTAGGGTTGAGGTTTAAGGTTTAGGGTTGAGGGTTAGGTTTAAGGTTGAGGTTTAGGTTTAAGGTTGAGGTTTAAGGTTGAGGTTTAGGTTTAAGGTGTAGGTTTAAGGTTTAGGTTTAAGGTTTAGGTGTTGGGTTGAGGTTTAGGTTTAAGGTTGAGGTTTAGGTTTATGGTTTAGGTTTAATGTTGAGGTTTAGGTTTAAGGTTTAGGTTTAAGGTTGAGGTTTAGGTTTAAGGTTGAGGTTTAGGTTTAAGGTTCAGGTTTAAGGTTGAGGTTTAGGTTTAAGGTGTAGGTTTAAGGTTGAGGTTGAGGTTTAAGGTTGAGGTTTTGGTTTAAGGTTGAGGTTTAGGGTTGAGGTTTAGGTTTAAGGTTGAGGTTTAGGTTTAAGGTTTAGGTTTAAGGTTGAGGTTTAGGTTTAAGGTGTAGGTTTAAGGTTGAGGTTTAGGTTTAAGGTTGAGGTTTAGGTTTATGGTTTAGGTTTAAGGTTGAGGTTTTGGTTTAAGGTTGAGGTTTAGGTTTAGGGTTGAGGTTTAGGTTTAAGGTTGAGGTTTAGGTTTAAGGTGTAGGTTTAAGGTTGAGGTTTAGGTTTAAGGTTGAGGTTTATGTTTATGGTTTAGGTTTAAGGTTGAGGTTTAGGTTTAAGGTTGAGGTTTAGGTTTAAGTTTGAGGTTTAGGTTTAGGGTTGAGGTTTAAGGTTGAGGTTGAGGTTTAGGTTTAAGGTTGAGGTTTAAGGTTGAGGTTTAGGTTTAGGTTTAAGGTTGAGGTTTAGGTTTAAGGTTGAGGTTTAGGTTTAAGGTTGAGGTTTAAGGTTGAGGTTGAGGTTTAGGGTTGATGTTTAGGGTTGAGGTTTAGGTTTAGGTTTAAGGTTGAGGTTTAGGGTTGAGGTTTAGGTTTAGGTTTAAGGTTTAGGTTTAAGGTTGAGGTTTAGGTTTAAGGTTTAGGGTTGAGGTTTAGGTTTAGGGTTGAGGTTTAGGGTTTAGGTTTAGGGTTGAGGTTTAGGGTTGAGGTTTAGGTTTAGGTTTAAGGTTGAGGTTGAGGTTTAGGTTTAAGGTTGAGGTTTAGGGTTGAGATTGAGGTTTAGGTTTAAAGTTGAGGTTTAGATTTAGGGTTGAGGTTTAGGTTTAAAGTTGAGGTTTAGATTTAGGGTTGAGGTTTAGGTTTAGGTTTAAGGTTGAGGTTTGAGTTTATGGTTTAGGTTTAGGGTTGAGGTTTAGGTTTAAGGTTTAGGTTTAAGGTTGAGGTTTAGGTTTAAGGTTGAGGTTTAGGTTTAAGGTTCAGGTTTAAGGTTGAGGTTTAGGTTTAAGGTGTAGGTTTAAGGTTGAGGTTGAGGTTTAAGGTTGAGGTTTTGGTTTAAGGTTGAGGTTTAGGGTTGAGGTTTAGGTTTAAGGTTGAGGTTTAGGTTTAAGGTTGAGGTTTAGGTTTATGGTTTAGGTTTAAGGTTGAGGTTTTGGTTTAAGGTTGAGGTTTAGGTTTAGGGTTGAGGTTTAGGTTTAAGGTTGAGGTTTAGGTTTAAGGTTGAGGTTTAAGGTGTAGGTTTAAGGTTGAGGTTTAGGTTTAAGGTTGAGGTTTATGTTTATGGTTTAGGTTTAAGGTTGAGGTTTAGGTTTAAGGTTGAGGTTTAGGTTTAAGTTTGAGGTTTAGGTTTAGGGTTGAGGTTTAAGGTTGAGGTTGAGGTTTAGGTTTAAGGTTGAGGTTTAAGGTTGAGGTTTAGGTTTAGGTTTAAGGTTGAGGTTTAGGTTTAAGGTTGAGGTTTAGGTTTAAGGTTGAGGTTTAAGGTTGAGGTTGAGGTTTAGGGTTGATGTTTAGGGTTGAGGTTTAGGTTTAGGTTTAAGGTTGAGGTTTAGGGTTGAGGTTTAGGTTTAAGGTTTAGGTTTAGGTTTAAGGTTGAGGTTTAGGTTTAAGGTTTAGGGTTGAGGTTTAGGTTTAGGGTTGAGGTTTAGGGTTTAGGTTTAGGGTTGAGGTTTAGGGTTTAGGTTTAGGGTTGAGGTTTAGGTTTAGGTTTAAGGTTGAGGTTTAGGTTTAAGGTTGAGGTTTAGGGTTGAGATTGAGGTTTAGGTTTAAAGTTGAGGTTTAGATTTAGGGTTGAGGTTTAGGTTTAGGTTTAAGGTTGAGGTTTGAGGTTTAGGTTTAGGGTTGAGGTTTAGGTTTAGGGTTGAGGTTTAGGTTTAAGGTTGAGGTTGAGGTTTAGGTTTAAGGTTGAGGTTTAGGGTTGAGATTGAGGTTTAGGTTTAAAGTTGAGGTTTAGATTTAGGGTTGAGGTTTAGGTTTAGGTTTAAGGTTGAGGTTTGAGGTTTAGGTTTAGGGTTTAGGTTTAGGTTTAAGGTTGAGGTTGAGGTTTAGGTTTAAGGTTGAGGTTTAGGGTTGAGATTGAGGTTTAGGTTTAAAGTTGAGGTTTAGATTTAGGGTTGAGGTTTAGGTTTAGGTTTAAGGTTGAGGTTTGAGGTTTAGGTTTAGGGTTGAGGTTTAGGTTTAGGGTTGAGGTTTAGGTTTAAGGTTGAGGTTTAGGTTTAAGGTTGAGGTTTAGGGTTGAGGTTTAGGTTTAAGGTTGAGGTTTAGGGTTGAGGTTTAGGTTTAGGTTTAGGGTTGAGGTTTAGGTTTAGGGTTTAGGTTTAGGTTTAGGGCTGAGGTTTAAGGTTGAGGTTTAGGTTTAGGTTTAGGGTTAGGGTTGAGGTTGAGGTTTAGGTTGAGGTTTAGGTTTAGGGTTGAGGTTTAGGTTTAGGGTTGAGGTTTAGGGTTAGGGTTAGGGTTGAGGTTTAGGTTTAGGGTTGAGGTTTAGGTTTAGGGTTGAGGTTTAGGTTTAGGTTTAGGGTTGAGGGTTAGGTTTAAGTTTGAGGTTTAGGTTTAAGGTTGAGGTTTAGGTTTAGGGTTGAGGTTGAGGGTTAGGTTTAAGGTTGAGGTTTAGGTTTAAGGTTTAGGTTTAAGGTTTAGGTTTAAGGTTGAGGTTTAAGGTTTAGGTTTAGGGTTGAGGTTTTGGGTTGAGGTTTAGGTTTAGGGTTGAGGTTTAGGTTTAGGGTTGAGGTTCGGTTTAGAATGTATGGTTGACTGTATTACAGCATTCCCTACTGGAAATACAACTCGCTATTGCCGCCCCTCTGTGGACACTTTGCACGAAACTAGAGCTCGCACTTGCCCATATGTTCAGCAATGTTCAACTGGGTGCAGTGGTTTCAATTTCGGTTAACACATACTGGGGCAAATTCACTGAGAATATATTTCGCCCGCTTAAAGCACATACTAACTGCGCTCGTTTAACACCCGATTCACAAACGCAATGTTACAGATCAGGCACCGGTGCTAACGTGCCCACAAAATCGCTGGGTATTTGACCCAACCTGCCGGGACTGAACCGCATCACTTCGATC
>JAVLUX010000013.1:45037500-45067500 GCA_032164185.1 Moxostoma hubbsi
ATCTGCTTTAAGTTGCTCTCTCTCTATCACTCTCTCTCCATTCATTCATCCATGTGACAGTCTTCTATCTATGTATCAAGCTGGCTGTTTGTCTTACTGTAATGTCTGTACAACCATCAAATATCAAACTTTTAAAACTACTTTAAACAATCAGACAATTATGTTGGTGTTGCTTAAATGCTGCGTTTTCACTTATAACTTCACAAAAATAAACGGAACATAAAATATCACATATCATTACTTAGTGTCAGTGATTATCTTTCAAACGAGTCCACACACAAGCTAATCAGATGTATAGCTCATTAGATAATCCACATGAAGCACAATGTTACATATGACCACCAGGAGATGGCGCCAAATACATGACACAGACTCAATGATGACTCAAATGACACAGAATGAAACTGAATGAGATGATTATCTTTCAATCGAGTCCACACACAAGATAATCAGATGTACAGATCATTAGATAATCCACATGAAGCACAATGTTACATATGACCACCAGGAGATGGCGCCAAATACATGACACAGACTCAATGATGACTCAAATGACACAGAATGAAACTGAATGAGATGATTATCTGTCAATCGAGTCCACACACAAGATAATCAGATGTACAGATCATTAGATAATCCACATGAAGCACAATGTTACATATGACCACCAGGAGATGGTGCCAAATACATGACACAGACTCAATGATGACTCAAATGACACAGAATGAAACTGAATGAGATGATTATCTTTCAATCGAGTCCACACACAAGATAATCAGATGTACAGATCATTAGATAATCCACATGAAGCACAATGTTACATATGACCACCAGGAGATGGCGCCAAATACATGACACAGACTCAATGATGACTCAAATGACACAGAATGAAACTGAATGAGATGATTATCTTTCAATCGAGTCCACACACAAGATAATCAGATGTACAGATCATTAGATAATCCACATGAAGCACAATGTTACATATGACCACCAGGAGATGGCGCCAAATACATGTTACAGACTCAATGATGACTCAAATGACACAGAATGAAACTGAATGAGGTGATTATCATTCAAACGAGTCCACACACAAGATAATCAGATGTATAGATCATTAGATAATCCACATGAAGCACAATGTTACATATGACCACCAAGAGATGGCGCCAAATACATGACACAGACTCAATGATGCCTCAAATGACACAGAATGAAACTCATTCTGTGAAATCTCATGACTAAAATCATGTCTGCATGCTATGCAAACCTTTAGTCATTGTTGTGTTTGCATGTGTAATTAGTTCTTATGTACAATTATTATCTTTTATTTGTTTGGAGATGTTTTTGGACACTATGATCAATTATATTTGTAATGTTGGAACTTTTGATTGCTTTGTTGTATCAACACAAATGTTTTCTCAGATACAGTCGACATGATTGGGAACAAAACAAGTAGAAAAAATAAATAAATACATACGAGACTAGAGCTCGACCAAATGTGGATTTTGCTGAAACCAGTAACTAAAATGGTGGAAAAGGATGCTAACCTATTAATTGGCCGATAGTTTTATTTTTTTAATACATTTATAGAAGTATAAAAAAATTGTTAGGGTGTTTTCACACTTAGTTCGATTGCTTGGAGCAAACCCGAGTCATTCAAAACCCAGGTGCATGCCAAAAGTGCTATTGTGAACGCACCCTTAGTCGTTCCTTACTATGAAGGGCACATACATTGAGGCTGCAAGAGTTCAAAATGAATAAAATCCCAAAAGCGGTGTACTGTAAAACCAAAATCTCAATAATAACCAGAAAAAAAATTAGATTTGATGCATAACACTGGACTATAAACAAGCCTGAAATACACCGGGGACTCTTATTTTGAAATAACTGAGACATGGTTACCTTACAACGCTTACATGGTTACCTTACAATGCTCTATGTGTAAGTATTTACGTAAAGGAAGCTCTTCATAGACTATATATTTACCAGATGAAGAGTTTATTTTTAGGAATAAAAAAAAAATATTAGCATATATTTTTAGCAGATTACCAATAGTACAGATCAATCGGTCTACCTCTATTTAGGACGCCTGAAGACTGACAAGGCGTTCATGCAATCCATCAACCAGTGTTTTTGAAACTGAGGTTTGCACACCTCTACACATAATGCATCCCTCTCGTCCATCTTTGTTTATGTTTTGTGAAAACTGTGTAGCTTGTGACTCAGCTGATCATGAGACATTGTTGACATATGTGTTCATCAAGGGTGCGTTCATTCTTAAAGACTTCAACACAGGCGCTTATTGTTCTGTGTCCGTGTCGCAGACTCTTCCGAGCAGTTCTTCATTGTCCAACACTCGACAGCGAGACCTTCTCTCATGTGACCTGTTTAGCATGCTGGGAGTGCGGTCGTTGAGCTTCGCATGATTGGATGAGCTGCTTCATTGTTCGGGCCGCACAACCCGTCGCATTCACACCAATCGGAGTTGCATTCAGCGTTCAGTGGCCATTACTCCTACTGAAAGCACAGACTTGATTTGAGATTATGCACAACCCAACAGAGTCTTGATCCTGCTAACAATACCTCTTTTAACTCTGATACACAATGGACTATTTTATTCATAGAGCTCACACTATTTCAGGGAAGTTCTTCTTATAATTGCACATTATGCTGGGACATGGAACGCATTTAACAATGAATCACCTTTAAAAGTGTGTTTTGAAGTTCATTCCTCTCACAGTTCTTATGTGGTTCGGACTAAACACCTGTGGAGTGAATTGATCCCCCCAAGGGTGTGGCTATGCACTTGATTGGCAGCAGGCCTGGAGCCCAAGGTCACGCTTCTGACCTCTGATAGCATATAGCCATGAGGGTAAAGGTCAAGCAGACGCCTGGTCTATTTGTATGTGTAATTGTCTTCAGGTAGTAGGAATTAAAATGCACTTACAAATATATCAAAAGTTTAGGAGTTAAGCAGTGAAAAACTTATTTTGTTAGATTTATACAGTATCGTTGTGTTTTCGGTGGTAACTAGGGTGTTGCTTGGGTGTTGCTAGGTGTTGCTAGGGGGTTGCTGGTCCAAGTCAAAAGACATCCTGATGCATAGAGATGTGTTGAATTAGAGCCGTCATTCTCTATTTCTCTCAAACAGAAACAATTGGTTTTCAAGTCTTTAGCTACTATTTACTGTCATTACAATACATACTTTAAAATGTATTTATTATATAACTATATGTTGTTCTGCAAAATTCACACAAGTTTCACATGTTCTGCTTCTGAGGTTGAGTACGGGTCGGGTTAGGTTTAGGTAACAGGTAACTACATATGTAATTAAACGCAGGTACTTTAAATGTAAGTGCAATGTAACAGCACATATGTACATAATAAGTACACTGTAGCAAATGCTTAAGTACATAATAGTTAATGACACCTAATATACTTAATAGAACTTCCTTCGATATATAGGTGGAGATCTTTCCAGATAAAATGCTCATTTAAAAAGCTGTTTTAGGCTTATGTCAATGTTGACATTTTGATCATCAATAGAGAGCTGTGCTGTATATCTTCTGCGGTCTACCGGGTAATTGTTGACACATACACAGTTGAAGTTTTCTCCAAAACAGTGTAGCTTTAGACATTATGTTTGTATGCAGTACACTAATATATCATTCAAAAAATAACTTTTCAGTAGTTACATTTTACCATTTAAATTGTAAATAAAGGAGCTTTTTTGGAGCTTTTTTAAAGGTTTGTTTTGTTTTTTTCCTGATTGTCCTGTTTGGCAGAATTGTGTTTAATTCAAACCTTGAATTGTAAGCAGCTGTGCAGAATGAAGTGGTTAATGTGAAAATCAAATGTGGTTTTGAACAAGTGAAAAGTTTAAAGGGAAGTTTGTCATACTGTCACTCTCTCAGCAGGAACACAGCTGCTCAAACCACAGTACTACAGCGAGGATGAACACCTGTGTTTGTGTGTGTGTGTGTGTGTGTGTGTGTGTGTGTGTGTGTGTGTGTGTGTGTGTGTGTGTGTGTGTGTGTGTGTGAGAGAGAGTTTGTCCTTCTCCAAACCACAGGCAGGTAAAACACACATAAACCTGTAAATTACCAGGCAGCTGCATTGACATTTTTGTTTTTTAAATCAGAGTTTTTGACCCTTCCCACAAACAGAGGCAGCTATATATTGTTAACTGCAAGCCTGTGTATACTATGTAAGTAAAAGAGTAAACATGATGTTATAGGAATGTTGCTTGCGAAATTAAATTACTGGCATTTTATTGTCATTGTACTAAAGTCAAAGAAAAATACTAAAATATCTGATTGTGAGTTAAGAATGTATCTTTTCTCTATCCACCCCTAGAGATGTATAAATCTGAAGACAATCATTTAAATATAGATAGGCAAAGTTTGTAGATACATACTTTGAGGATGACTTGAAGGTAAAAGTTTGATGAGAGTTGAAAAAATAGAGTAAAAAGAGTAATAGATAGATAGCATGTTTTAGCATTTAACTAGGCATTGATATTATGTTTTATCATGTAGATAGGCATTGCTAGCATGTTGCTAGGCCTTGCTAGGTTGATTTAATATGTAGCTAAGGATTGCTTGAATGTTTTGGCATGTTGCTAGGTGTTACTGGCATGTTTAAGCATGTTTATAGGCATTGCTAGCATGTTGCTAGGCCTTGCTAGGTTGATTTAATATGTAGCTAAATATTGCTTGAATGTTTTGGCATGTTGCTAGGTGTTACTGGCATGTTTAAGCATGTTTATAGGCATTGCTAGCATGTTTTAGCATGCAGCTAGGCATTGCTAGGATGTTTTATCACGTAGCTATGCATTGCTAGGATGTTGCTAGCCCTTACTAGCATGATTTAGTGTGTAACTAACCATTGCTTGAATGTTTTAGCATGTTGCTAGGGATTGCTAGCATGTTGTTAGACGTTGCTGTCATGTTTTAGCATGCTACTAGGCATTGCTGCCACGTTATAACATGTTTCTAGGCATTGCTAGCATATTTTAGCATGTAGCTAGGCATTGCTAGGAGGTTTTATCATGTAGGTCAGGCATTGCTACCCCTTGCTAGCATGATTTAGTGTGTAACTAACCATTGCTTGAAAGTTTTAGCATGTTGCTAGGGATTGCTAGCATGTTGTTAGATGTTGCTGCCATGTTTTAGCATATTGCTAGGCATTACTGTCATGTTTTAGCATGTTTCTAGGCATTGATAGCATGTATTAGCATGTAGCTAGACATTGCTAGCATGTTGTTAGACGTTGCTGTCATGTTTTAGCATGCTGCTAGGCATTGCTGCCACGTTTTAACATGTTTCTAGCCATTGCTGTCATGTTATAACATGTTTCTAGGCATTGCTAGCATATTTTAGCATGTAGCTAGGCATTGCTAGGAGGTTTTATGACATAGGTCAGGCATTGCTAGCATTTTATAGCATGATTGTATGGATTTCTTGTATGTTTTATCACGTAGCTATGCATTGCGAGGATGTTGCTAGCCCTTGCTATCTTGGCCCCCTTCAGCATATCACAGCGCTGTTTTGCAGCCCTCTTCAGCGAATCGTGGCATGTTCGCCATAACGGTGCAGCCCGTTTTAGCCCATTTATATTGTTATATATTGATATATTGATCAGTGTTATTGTTGCTTTGGATGTGAGAGATTTCAGATTCAAACCTCCTTCGTGTATACACATTTTAAACAACTAAGCAAAATCTCCTCAAAATTACTCCATATCAGTGTATCTAAGACGAAACGGGTGAGCAGATGGTGCCATTCTTTGAAACAGAGATCGGACCATGGCGTGGTACAGAAGCAGAATGCTTTGTTTTCTACATGCGGGGGTGCACGGTCTCGTATGCTGCCTCTACAAGCCCGCAACTGAGTAGAGCGAAGCATAATTAACTGGAAATATGTTTTAACAAGTACACTTAATAGAGAAGAAATGGATTAAACAAAAACCGCAATAGAGAATACCATAAATACGATGGATTGACAAACAATCATTGTTTTTTTTTTTCCTTTTGAAACCGTACCGGCCCAATTTTACCCCTGGTTGCTAGGTGTTAATAGCATGTTTTAGCATGTTGCTTGGCATGTTTGGAGCCATTTCCAGACATGTACGTTGTTGTTCACTCATTAAATCTTCCAGCGGGACACTTGGGGTGATCTTATCCAGCTTTATAGTCCTAACACACGGCTAGAGGCTTGTGTATGTCAAGCCTTATTTTCATGTGATTATCTGAACAGATTCATTACTGGAGTCTAATATCACATCAGCCTCTGGGAAACATGGCAAATCTGTAATTAAATCTTATCAAACTGGACACGGGAGGAAATCATGACCGTCTCTCCCACCCACCGGCAAGAACGGTCCTCGCTGTGTAATACTCTCTAAAAATATATACCAAATTAAAATAAATTGCCACAGGTTTGTTTTAGGGATTGACAAAGTGATTTAGGCTATATACTGTACACACACACACACACATTATTATGTTTTTGGCACACAGGTTACAGAGTGTTTCTGAGGCTGTAAAGCATTAATCTCACTTCTGGCTCTTGGCGTTTGCTAACGTAAACACTTATTACTGTCTTTTTATTGGCTGCGGAGAACAGATGAACTGAAATGTGAGGACAAATGTTTCAGATAGAGAGTGGAGGTGAACTCAAAACATCTGCATTATCACAGTTTTTCCCAATTGTTTACACACATTTGCTGAATCTTTGGCCCATTGTCCCAAAACTCTAATCACAAAACCACAAACTGCAAAACACTACAAAATCTCTAGCTAAAGCAAACACAGCATTCAAAACCATTTAATCTCTTTCCAAAATATTATTATTTTTTTGCATCAAAATGGCACACGCATCATATGAAAAGATCTGTCTACCAACCAACAACACACATATGTTCTCAACACATTGTCAGTGTTACACTGTAGCTGGTTGTAAAGTATTGGTACAGTAATGTATACCTAGTCTAATATACATACATATACACACAAATGCAACACAGTAACAAAAACATTGTCATTTATTTCCAAAATGGCGTATTTTTGAACACTTTTGTTTTAGCTCTAAAACACAAAGACAAAAACACATGCAAAATGTAAGAAACAAGAAATTAAGCTGCATCCTGCCTCCTGTTTTGATCTGGCCACTGCACCTCTTCCACATCAATAGCGATGTTCTCCCTGGCTAAACCGCGAGGAAAGAATCGTTCTGGAGTGACGGATCCAGCTGCCGAAAGCCCCCACATCAACTTCACCACATGCATCATCCATTGCCTGAGGAAGAGGCGTGCGTGCGAGGGGATGGTGGTCATACACCTTCCATTGCCATGCTGAAAGAAACTCTTCAATTGGGTTTAGGAATGGGAAATATGGTGGGAGGGATAGAACAATAAATTGTGGGTGGTCGATGGTGGAACCAGTTGCGGACAAGAGCAGTTTGATGGCTCTGGTCCACCCCTATGCTCGGCTGGAATGAAGATGCCATGTAGGTGTTGTAGGGACCAAGGTTGGCATGGGGCGGCTGTGGCTCAGGTGGTAGAGTGTGGCTCTGGTCCACCCCTATGCTCGGCTGGAATGAAGATGCCATGTAGGTGTTGTAGGGACCAAGGTTGGCATGGTGCATCTGTGGCTCAGGTGGTAGAGCTTGGCTCTGGTCCACCCCTATGCTCTGCTGGAATGAAGATGCCATGTAGGTGTTGTAGGGACCAAGGTTGGCATGGTGCATCTGTGGCTCAGGTGGTAGATCGTGGCTCTGGTCCACCCCTATGCTTGGCTGGAATGAAGATGCCATGTAGATATTGTAGGGACCAAGGTTGGCATGGGGCGGCTGTGGCTCAGGTGGTAGAGGTGGCTCTGGTCCACCCCTATGCTTGGCTGAAATTAAGATACCATGTAGATGTTTTGGGGACCAAGGTTGGCATGGGGTGGATGTGGCTCAGGTGGTAGAGGTGGCTCTGGTCCACCCCTATGCTTGGCTGGAATGAAGATGCCATGTAGGTGTTGAAGGGACCAAGGTTGGCATGGGGTGGCTGTGGCTCAGGTGGTAGAGGTGGCTCTGGTCCACCCCTATGCTCGGCTGGAATGAAGATGCCATGTAGATATTGTAGGGACCAAGGTTGGCATGGGGCGGCTGTGGCTCAGGTGGTAGAGGTGGCTCTGGTCCACCCCTATGCTTGGCTGGAATGAAGATACCATGTAGGTGTTGTAGGGACCAAGGTTGGCATGGGGTGGCTCTGGTCCACCCCTATGCTTGGCTGGAATGAAGATGCCATGTAGGTGTTGTAGGGACCAAGGTTGGCATGGGGTGGCTGTGGCTCAGGTGGTAGAGGTGGCTCTGGTCCACCCCTATGCTTGGCTGGAATGAAGATACCATGTAGGTGTTGTAGGGACCAAGGTTGGCATGGGGTGGCTCTGGTCCACCCCTATGCTTGGCTGGAATGAAGATGCCATGTAGGTGTTGTAGGGACCAAGGTTGGCATGGGGTGGCTCTGGTCCACCCCTATGCTTGGCTGGAATGAAGATGCCATGTAGGTGTTGAAGGGACCAAGGTTGGCATGGGGCGGCTGTGGCTCAGGTGGTAGAGGTGGCTCTGGTCCACCCCTATGCTCGGCTGGAATGAAGATGCCATGTAGGTGTTGAAGGGACCAAGGTTGGCATGGAGCGGCTATGGCTCAAGTGGTAGAGCCGGTTGGCCACTAATCACAGGGTTGGTTGTTCGATTCTCGGCCCACACGACTCCATATGCCAAAGTGTCCTTGGCCCCCAAGTTGCTCCCAATGGCAGACTAGCACCTTGCATGACAGCTCTGCCGTCATTAGTGTGTTTGTGTGAATGGGTGAATGAGTTCACAGTGTAAAGCCCTTTGTAATCCGCTAAGGTTAAAAAAGGCGCTATATACTGTAAGTGCAGACCATTTACCATGGTGACGAAGGACGCCTTGCTGGCTAACGGCTGTGCATGTAGTGATGTTCCCTCAATGTTGTCCAAGGACATTCACAATGGCACAGTCGCCAATGATGTTCTGTCCCCATCCTCCATCTATGAATTTCTCACAGTCTAATGGTATTTTTTGCCACCACCGTGTTCACAATAGCGGTCTCCTGTTCTGGTGAGAACAGCTGGCGTCTTCCAGCATTGCCTGGTTATCTCTCAGTTCTACAGAAGATACACAAATATGATATGATTGGTAACAGGAAGCTAAAATAACCTCTATTCTTTCAATATCAAATGACATTACTGTAACATTGCCCAACAATCACTGAGTAACATAGGCCTACTGATATGTCGGACTGCAGTAAACTACAGTATACATACATAAAGAGCATAGTGTAGATGGTATGTAACATACCGGTTCTTATTTCTGAATGGACAGATGATAGATGCAACCGTGTAGTGGCTCAGGTTGGGCTGAACTCTCTGCCCAGCCTCCCTCATCCTCAATCCATGGTTTACATGTATGCATTTGGCAGACGCTTTTATCCAAAGTGACTTACAGTGCCCTTATTACAGGGACAATCCCCCCGGAGCAACCTGGAGTTAAGTGTCTTACTCAAGGACACAATGGTGGTGGCCGTGGGGATCGAACCAGCAACCTTCTGATTACCAGTTATGTGCTTTAGACCACTATACCACCACCAAAGTGACTTACAGTGCACTTATTACAGGGACAATCCCCCCGGAGCAACCTGGAGTTAAGTGTCTTACTCAAGGACACAATGGTGGTGGCCGTGGGGATCGAACCATGCATTGGTTGAACACATGGTCAACCAATGTGACCCTGATCTCACCTGAGACAACTGTCCTTCCTCGTCCTCATCCTCCTCTTACTCGCACTCCTCCAAACTCTTGCTTCACCATTGACTTCCCTTTTCATCCAAAACATTAGAGCTCATCTGGACTTTTATACAGTGCTAAAGCTTTGATTTCATGAAGTGACTAATTCAACAACGATTGTGTGCACCTGTGAGGAGTAGGCACTATCTTTTAAACTATTGGCTATTTTTGCAAAACTCAACACACTAACCACAAAACCTTACACCAAACCAGCAAAACATCATACATCTCTAGCAAAAGCAAACAATTCTCTCAAAAATCTATACAGTACACACAAACCATTTGAATAAGCACACAAAGTGCCAACTACACACTGATAGTATAAACGAGAAACACTTGTGGCTTTATCTGTGTGCAGGGAATAGTTGACATACATGTAGTAAACATACATACACACAGGCATCCACATGTGTAAAGTATGGATGTGTATTCTGAACATAACACACTAGCAATACAATTATGGGGAAAACGTTATTTACTGTATTTGTTTTCTCAATGTTCTAACTCTCCTCAAACAACAAACGTGCAGTAGAACAAAACAGAAACATTTGTGCTAGACAAAAGAAATGGCATCTCGCCTTCTTTGTGGGTCAGGCCATCAGACTGTGGTCTATTTATAGTGCTCAAGCGCTGATTTGTAAGTTGTGAACTCATTATCTAAAGTGTTTTCACATGTGTCAGTTTGGAAAGGCAATTGGCGAAATAGTGTCGCAATGTAGAGATGATGTTTACAGTTTTGCTAGAAGTGAGTGTAACGCAGGGAACGTGCGGTTCAGTTTGGCACACTTGGTGAATGCATTGTCTTCAGCTGTTAACGCTTCAAGGATCACTGTTAGTGTTTAAGCATTCAGGTGAATTCTGTGCTGGAAATGATACTGATGGAAATGACTTTTTTTAAGTTTTTCAAATAAAATGATGGACTCTTGTTTTGCAAAGGGTAATTTCATAGGTTACATTTCATGCATCATAAATACAAACAATTAAATTCGATTTTCACACTTTTAGGGGGTGTTCACACTCGGCAGGTTTGGTTCAATTAAAATGAACTCTGGTGCGATTGGTCTGTTAGCGCAGGTCATTTGAACAAGTGTGAACGCTGCAAAACAAGCGGACCGAGACCACCTGAATAGTGGGTCTCGGTCCGCTTCCAAACGTACTCTGGTGCGCTTCGATTGATCTATGAACGCAACATGGACCAAAGACGTCTAAACGGACCAAAAACAGGAAGGCATTTGGCTAATACTGACCTCAAGCATACCTGGTACTTCTCATGATAGGAGCTGTTGCCCATTACAGTTCGGGACAGAGGCGGAGCCACTGCCTCTGATTTCGGGACAGTAGAACGGAGGAATTCCTGCCGCTGTTTTGCCTCTTTTACACATTTTATTAGCGTTTCGTTTGTTCTCAGCTGGTAAAAATACCACCATATATACATATATAAATCCAGCGAGTGCAATTAGCCCAACAGCAGCATTATTTTGGATGATCGGCAAATTCCGTCAAAAATGATACGTCATAAAATCTGTTACTTTTCCCTGATGCCTTTGGTTTTGTATCATTAGTTTCGGTGTTAAAAATGCCAATGTGAACGCTAAACGAACCAGGACTAAATGTATCATTTTCTTTTTTGGTCCGGACCAAGAGTTAGCCCAACTACAAGTGTGAACGCACCCTTAATGTGACCAAATTTGGCAAAACTACAGCTTGATAGGAAAAGACGGTATTTCCCTTGATTTCCCATATTTCATCTCAAGCGTGCTCGTCTCTGACACTTTTCTCCACTCGGTGTACAAGTGCACTCACTTTTGCTCAAACTTAATTAGGGGAAAATTGTTTGGTGCGGAAATCAATGAGGAAATGACGTCACAACTGTCTTCATTTTGTAATTCATCAGTGGCGGAGCTAGGGGTGCCAGGGGTGCCAGTGGCCACCATGGACCGAAGCCTGGCCACCCCATTGGCCACCCTACTTGCAGTTGCTGTTTTAGTCATTTCTTTGGTCATTTTCTGGCACAGTTTAGTTCTTTAGAGGTAAAATCATCATCTGACTGTAGAAATGTACAATCTTAACATGCGAGCACACCAATGTCGCCAAACCTCTCCATCCCGGGCGTCATAGTATCCACTCCCGTATTTCTGTGCCACCACAGACTGATCGCTTGCCCCAGGACACCCCTTGCAAAAACTCACCATTTTCACACCATAAATATTGAAATGGTTTCTGTTTATTTCACTCTTCGTTTAGATGATCGTAGTTAAAACATGTAATAATTCGTATTTTATTATGTATTTTCATAGTTTGTCTCTGATGGCTAAAACAGTGAAATCTAGTCATGACATTTGAGAAGTACCAAAAATAAATGTTGAGGAAGTCAGTTTTAATGAGACCAGACCTCTGTTGTTGTTGTTGTTTATTATTTATTATTCTTTGGGATTTCACACTCCAGCAGATAGTTTTATTCCTCCACTAAAGTTCATCAGACATGTCTGCTCAGGTTTCTGTCGTTTCATAATTCAAGGAGACGTGCCACTGCTTGATTCCCACAGGTTATTAAATCTAAAAGATTAGGGGTCACATTTAAAAATGTCTTTGTGGTTTTGGAGAATAAAAGGCAAACAGCCTTCTCTGGCATTCTGTTGTGGTCAAAGTACAATGAGCATCAACGGTGGAAGCAATTATACTGTCAGAGTCGCTTTGACAGTAATTAAAGGCAAATGTCTAATTTCCTTTGTTTTGTTTCTCATCAGACATACAGTCTGTTGTACGCCCACGTCATAATCTCGACCAAACTCTGTTGTGCAGCGAGCATTCGGTTGATTCGGCTTTCTGTTCTCTGCATTAGGATAACCCTGTGATCATAACCAGAGACAGTTTAAAACGTCTATTTTTGTGTTTCATGAAGGCGCCAGGCAGATTTAAACAAGAATCAATTTGTGCATTTTTTATCAGCTGAAGTGCAACTACATTTTGACAGTGTTACAATGTGTCTCTCGTGGACAAAACGGTGTTTTAACCGTCTGTTCTTTGTCTGTGGTTTGACCACAGTGTATCTGAAATATCACAACATTCATCATTTCATATCAGCCAAACCAAATGACTCAAATCCAGAGACAAAATCCCAACGTTGCCAGAGACGGCAGAACTGCAGAAGAGGTCAGACATGTCAGTTTACATGTTACAATGTATCAGATAATCGTAAACAGTTGATGCCAAAGATTCATTCTTTATTATTAATATTTGCTACATAACAGAAAAGGTTGTGCTACGTAAAAACACTGATTTTATGAACAGTCGCAATCTTCATTTGAGCAATCCTGATATTGATTCTTAAAATCTCAAGATTGATATTTTACTTTTACTTTGAAGTTTACTTCAGTTTTAATTGTGTTGATTATCTGTTAAATAAATAGCAAATTAACTGCACAGTTTGGGCATATAAGCGTATTTACCCTTGTGTGACCCTGTGTACACATGTGTGGACGTTGTCGTTTTGGCTTCACTATATGCAACGTATCATTTTATTTAATTAAACCGACTGATCTGAGTTCAGGAGACTCTGTGCTGTCAGTAAAGGGTTAAACATTCGATGCACAGAGTCATGTGACCAAACAACATGGCGCTGACCACAGCGGACTTTGTCTTTGGGAGAAACGGCAACAAAACTACATCTGGTGAGAAACTGAATTAAGTTTTTACACTGAAACCTGTTTGAGTCAAAAGATTCGAGTCTCTAGTTTCATCCGATACGCCATTTTTAACATTTGAGCGATTTATCATGAAACGGCGCGCTGATAAACACAATGACCACATACGTGGACTGTACGCTCAGATTCAGTTCAAATATCCTTTATTCACTGTCTGTGTATCATCACACTGAGAATTAATACATCATCTAAAAACTGACAAATGTGTCTTTCAGAGGCTTTATATGGAGTTATGATGAAAATAAGATGCATTTCAAACTGTTCTGAGACCAGTGCAGACAGACAGCACACTGGAGGTTAAGTCATGCACTAAACAGGGAGCAAGGGAGCATCCTATAGCTCTCCTATAACTGTTCTGAGACCAGTGCAGACAGACAGCACACTGGAGGTTAAGTCATGCACTAAATAGGAAGCAAGGGAGCATCCTATAGCTCTCCTATAACTGTTCTGAGACCAGTGCAGACAGACAGCACACTGGAGGTTAAGTCATGCACTAAATAGGAAGCAAGGGAGCATCCTATAGCTCTCCTATAACTGTTCTGAGACCAGTGCAGACAGACAGCACACTGGAGGTTAAGTCATACACTAAATAGGGAGCAAGGGAGCATCCTATATCTCTCCTATAACTGTTCTGAGACCAGTGCAGACAGACAACACACTGGAGGTTAAGTCATACACTAAATAGGGAGCAAGGGAGCATCCTATAGCTCTCTATGCAGTTACGTGTGTTCACTCCTAAAATTCAGTTTCAGTCTGCATAAAAAACAAATTTATTAAAAAAATCTTACTTTCTATTTTTTGATATTATTTGAAATTTCACAACCTTGTCCTGGTGTCCACATATGTGGCCATTGATTTTTAGGAAAACAATTTGTTTTTTTTGCACATTTATTAGGTGGTACTAGTTACAAATCAAAAAGGGGAATGAATCATAATCGAATCAAATCAAGACATTTAAATCAATATCCAGCCGTAAAATCATCAAAACGATGAAATAGCAAAAATGGAGATACAGAAACTATGTAGAGATCAAAACTCTGTTCTGTTTGAGGTAAATTACAGCCGTGCACATCAGGGTTATTATAGTTTATCATTTTAAATGTATTTTTTGCTTCTATTTTAATTTCAATTGTTTTAGTTTTCAATTTAGTTTCATTTTTACTGAATGCGGAATTGTATAATATACAGTTGGCTTACCATGTATCACATTTGTATTATTATTATTATTATTGTTTATTAACTTTAACATAACTTATGGAGTTATAATAAAGTATGTTAGTTTAATTTCAACCTTCTTTATTTTTATTTTGGTTAATGAAAATATTCACTGCAGCACTCTCTCTCAAGCAACTTCATTCACTTTCATTGTCTGTAAAAGATCAGCGTAAACATTCTGCTAAAAGTCTCGATAAGAAAGTCATAAGCCTTTGAAACGACATGAGGATGAATAAATTATGACAGAATTGTAATTTTAACGTCCTCGTTGTGGTTACCCCATGTGACTCTACCCTCCCTAGCAACCGGGCCAATTTGGTTACCCCATGTGACTCTACCCTCCCTAGCAACCGGGCCAATTTGGTTACCCCATGTGACTCTACCCTCCCTAGCAACCGGGCCAATTTGGTTACCCCATGTGACTCTACCCTCCCTAGCAACCGGGCCAATTTGGTTACCCCATGTGACTCTACCCTCCCTAGCAACCGGGCCAATTTGGATACCCCATGTGACTCTACCCTCCCTAGCAACTGGCCCAATTTGGTTACCCCATGTGACTCTACCCTCCCTAGCAACCGGGCCAATTTGGTTACTCCATGTGACTCTACCCTCCCTAGGAACCGGGACAATTTGGTTGCTAAGGAGACCTGACTGGAGTCACTCAGCACACCCTGGATTCAAACTCGCACCTAGTCAGCATCAATACTCGCTGAGCTACCAAAACATCGCCTTTTAACACGCGCTCAAGTGTTTCCACACAGAATATATTTGTCATTCATGCAGCAATGTTGATTGTAATTTCATAAATCTGTAGGTACAGAGCAGATTTGAGTCTGTTCAAGTGTAATTAGAGTCTGTCAGAGGGTTTGTTGATGATAAATTTGCCCGCAGGCCTGACGGTGAGGAGTAGAGAGAGGTAAAATCTTCCAGAGCGGATCATGATAATTACAGTTTTCTCGTCATCAGACTCTACTTTACTACAGCATGGTGTCAAGCTTCACGCTACTTATAATCTGAAGTAGCTAAATTGAAGCTATTTAGTTGTGTAAGGGGTGCATGGGGTGTCATTATAGTTTTTACAACCCGTTCTCACTCCCAAATACTGATGATTCAGCGTCTGTGTCCGATGCGGCTGGAAAGCACATTGGATTCAATTAGAAGCCTTTGGTGTCAATAGACTGATGCGATCATGAAATGACATGTTTTTCATCATTACATGATGATATATGTTGGGGTTGACGTGACCGGTTTCATTCTGGATGTATTTCAAGTCTGCTAATCGCTTTGTGTGACCCAAATTTATGTCTTTATTTTATGGTCACGGCCCCGCGGCATCTGCCATAACAAATCCCATGACCGTTTTAAACATCTTAAATTGTGGCTTCAACAAGCGCTACAACCAAAGTCGGAAATGAAGGGGGTCTCGGGGCAAAATCCCTCTAAAAACGGACAAAAATGCTAAAAATTTTAAGGTTATGATCTTATCTGAATGACAGTATCATCTTTATATGTATCAGGAAAAATGCCCTCATCAATCACAAATGCTCCTGAAAATCGAATCCAGGGGGCAATTATTGCCCCTCTATAGAAAAGTGGCTTTTGCGTATCCATGCGCCCGATTGTGACAACCTCAATGTATATTTTTGAGCAAGATGTTCATGAAGAGGAAGATTTTCAGTAATACTTTTATAGGGCTTATTGTCATTTTTTGGAATAAATGATTGTAACTGTATGTTGCTGTATGTTGTAAATATTGATATTAGAGTGTATTAACATATGGCATATATATGTGACACGCTGGCCTCTTACACAAGTGTCACCATTTTACGCCTTGAGAGTGATAACTGCTTTTTATGTAGATATGTCAGTTTTTTTTTGAGGAACTCAATGAGGGGGCCTGCATTAAACTTGAAGGTATACATAAACACTAATAAACAACTAATGAAGCACAATAATTAACCCTCCTATAGTGTTCCCATAGCATTCCTCCTAAAGCACTCCTCCTTTAGCGTTCCTGTAGCATTCCACCTATAGCATTCCTCCTATAGCGTTCTTATAGTGTTCCTCCTATAACGTTCTTCCTATAGTGTTCCTATAGCATCCTCCTATAGCGTTCCTATAGCGTTCCTCCTTTAGCGTTCCTATAGCATTCCACCTATAGCGTTCCTCCTATAGCGTTCCTATAGTGTTCCTCCTATAGCGTTCCTATAGCATCCTCCTATAGCGTTCCTCCTTTAGTGTTCCTCCTATAGCGTTCCTCCTATAGCGTTCCTTTAGCGTTCCTATAGCATTCCACCTATAGCGTTCCTCCTATAGCGTTCCTCCTATAGCGTTCCTATAGTGTTCCTCCTATAGCATTCCTATAGCATCCTCCTATAGCGTTCCTCCTTTAGCGTTCCTATAGCGTTCCTCCTATAGCGTTCCTCCTATAGCGTTCCTTTAGCGTTCCTATAGCATTCCATCTATAGCGTTCCTCCTATAGCGTTCCTATAGCGTTCCTATAGCATTCTGCCTATAGCATTCCTCCTATAGCATTCCTATAGCGTTCCTCCTATAGCGTTCCTCATATAGTGTTCCTCCTATAGCGTTCCTATAGCATTCCGCCTATAACGTTGCTCCTATAGCGTTCCTCCTATAGCATTCCTTTAGTGTTCCTCCTATAGCGTTCCTCCTATAGCGTTCAGAATCTGCACATACCTTTTGCATTCACAGGTCAATCTCATAACAAGCTCATAACTCGTTCATAACACGATATTTTTCATTTAAAACTATATTGTAAGTCATTAATAAGTTCTTACCGGTTCAAACAGGACAAAATATATTTTGGCATTTTAACTGACAAATATAAAAGTCATTTTTTAGAAATAATAAAATGTAGAAATTCTTTGACATTTCAAAATATACATTAACTCCAGCAAAACCAGTGTGATACACGTGAATACATCTTTTTTTTATCAACATTTCTATGAAATTTAATCTAATTACAACATAATATAAAATATATATGAGCATCTAATGTGAGAATTACTAGTAATTTGAAGGAATTTCCTATTACTCATAACTGCTCGATACAACTTGGTGGTCAAAAGTGATGAAAGTAAAGAATTATTTCTCAACTAAACAACTCAAGTACACACATTAATACTTCTTTACTGTTTTTAAGCTAAATATACACTATTTACTTGCATGAAATTATAAAAGATGTAAAAAAAAAATATATTTTTTAAATGGTTATTTTTAAAACAGTTTTAATACAAAATCAGGAAAAACATGTATTTTGTATATTTTTATAATTTTAACAAAGTCCTAAACTTTTGTTCCTGTGCTAATTACTATGTAATATTTAAAAATCATCATCTACCTCTACCTGGTCAAAAATGACCCAAACGCAATAGGAGGGTTAAAGTGTACATCACAAATTACTTTCAGTTAAACGCTTTGGAACCGTCATATACCGAAAAATGTTTAAGCTTAAAAATTTGAAGTCTCCGTATTCATAAGTCAGGTGTACGAGGTACCATTTGAAAGCTTAGAATCTGAACTTTTCAGAGATAACATCACTTCTGCATTTATGTTACTTAAAATAACAAAATAAGGCCTCAAATCAATTACGTTCAAAATAGCGCCCCCTAGAGGTAATGCGGTAGAAATATTTATATCAAAATAAAAGTCCTTCACATAGCACCTAAATGGAAAAGTCATATATCAAATAAAAGCTCTCATTCTCATGAATCTAACTGTATAGTTAATTTCATTGCCCTCATACTACAGTTTGAAGGATTTTCAAAAGAATCACAAGGTGAAATATGATTTCTGTAAGTCATCAAATACAAATGTCTCTTTTATGCTCCATTAACTGCTGCTGTAAGCCCCAAATAGCCAAAAGCTTTATATCTGCTTTTACCTTAGACAGATTTATAAAAAATGAGCCATTGTTTACTTGTCTGTGAGCTCGCTTGTGTGAATAATCCAATGTTATATCTTAAATGTCCAGAACAAAATATGCCATCCAGAAGTGATCAATGATCAAAACAAATGATCAGAAAAGTATGTTTTCTACTATTGCAAAGTGCAAAGGGGAGGATCTGAGCTTTCTAATGACCCCTAGATTGAGCTTGTAGTCCACTCAGAGGCCGAGATATTCAATGAAATAATGAGGGTGTTGCTTGAACTGAACATTAGACTGAATGTCTATGGACGAGCACATCTGTGAGGGGTAAAATGTGTTAGAGCTCCACCTACAGTTCACATCTGTGTATTGTGATGGAATGTGTCAGAGCGCCTCCTCCAGTTCACATCTGTATATTGTGATGGAATGTGTCAGAGCGCCACCTACAGTTCACATCTGTGTATTGTGATGGAATGTGTCAGAGCGCCACCTACAGTTCACATCTGTGTATTGTGATGGAATGTGTTAGAGCGCCACCTACAGTTCACATCTGTGTATTGTGATGGAATGTGTCAGAGCGCCACCTACAGTTCACATCTGTGTATTGTGATGGAATGTGTCAGAGCGCCACCTACAGTTCACATCTGTGTATTGTGATGGAATGTGTTAGAGCTCCACCTACAGTTCACATCTGTGTATTGTGATGGAATGTGTTAGAGCGCCACCTACAGTTCACATCTGTGTATTGTGATGGAATGTGTCAGAGCGCCACCTACAGTTCACATCTGTCTATTGTGATGGAATGTGTCAGAGCGCCACCTACAGTTCACATCTGTCTATTGTGATGGAATGTGTCAGAGCGCCACCTACAGTTCACATCTGTCTATTGTGATGGAATGTGTCAGAGCGCCACCTACAGTTCACATCTGTCTATTGTGATGGAATGTGTCAGAGCCCCACCTACAGTTCACATCTGTGTATTGTGATGGAATGTGTCAGAGCCCCACCTACAGTTCACATCTGTGTATTGTGATGGAATGTGTCAGAGCGCCACCTACAGTTCACATCTGTGTATTGTGATGGAATGTGTCAGAGCTCCACCTACAGTTCACATCTGTGTATTGTGATGGAATGTGTTAGAGTGCCACCTACAGTTCACATCTGTGTATTGTGATGGAATGTGTTAGAGCTCCACCTACAGTTCACATCTGTGTATTGTGATGGAATGTGTCAGAGCGCCACCTACAGTTCACATCTGTGTATTGTGATGGAATGTGTCAGAGCGCCACCTACAGTTCACATCTGTGTATTGTGATGGAATGCGTTAGAGCGCCACCTACAGTTCACATCTGTGTATTGTGATGGAATGCGTTAGAGCGTCACCTACAGTTCACATCTGTGTATTGTGATGGAATGTGTTAGAGCGCCACCTACAGTTCACATCTGTGTATTGTGATGGAATGTGTTAGAGCGCCACCTACAGTTCACATCTGTGTATTGTGATGGAATGTGTTAGAGCTCCACCTACAGTTCACATCTGTGTATTGTGATGGAATGTGTTAGAGCTCCACCTACAGTTCACATCTGTGTATTGTGATGGAATGTGTCAGAGCGCCACCTACAGTTCACATCTGTGTATTGTGATGGAATGCGTTAGAGCGCCACCTACAGTTCACATCTGTGTATTGTGATGGAATGCGTTAGAGCGTCACCTACAGTTCACATCTGTGTATTGTGATGGAATGTGTTAGAGCGCCACCTACAGTTCACATCTGTGTATTGTGATGGAATGTGTTAGAGCGCCACCTACAGTTCACATCTGTGTATTGTGATGGAATGTGACAGAGAGAAAAAAAAAATTTCTGGTTCTTTCTGCCATCTTAGTGAGTTAGAGAAAACAGAACCAAAATTACATGTTTGCAAAGTTATGACAACAAAGACATTTTTTTGTGCATTTAGTCCACAGTATGTGTGAATTATCAGCTTTTAAATTTGAGTGTGAAAAATTGCAGGGTTGCAGAGTTTTTAGAGGTAAACAATTCAAAATCCGCACAACAAATTCAAAATAATGTCTGTTTCTTTCTTGTTCATTGTTACACACATTTCACATGTGCACCTCACATTTGTCCTTCACAATGACTCGTTATGCGGCCATAATTCATATATTCAACATAAATAATGCATAACCCTATAATGCACTTAAAAGTAATAATCTTTATTGATAGTCAGTAACTGTAATCTGATTACACAAATTTAAAATGGAATGCATTACATTAATGTAGTTAGTGTTAGTAGTAGCTGTTACATCTTATCTTTGTATTTTTATGTCCCTATATGTATATATGTTTAAATGCATAAATTCTAGTATCTGATTCTAGTGTCGCTACTTTTAGTTAGCTACCGCAGTGTATTATAAGGGTGTGTGTGTGTGTTGTGAAGTGTGCCAGCGAGACTGTAAACCATGTAGCTTCAGGCAACAGATAAAAGCAGCTGTCATTATAGAGGCCTGGCCTGAGGCGAAGAAATAAAGAAGTTGAGCAATTTGTTTGGAGAGCAAATCTCTCGGTGAACCTGTCAGAAGATTAATGCATCAAACTGACTGACAGGAGAAATACATATTGTGTTGTAACCCCTCGCTCACCTGATCATGAAGAAAGAGCCTCATATGAGTTTCCTGTGTCTCTTTTGTCTGCCTGTCTTCTTCACCTTTAAAATTTCACCTCTCGTTTTGTTCTTCGGGTTTATTCAGTAGTGTAACTTTTCACCCCTGCAGTGAAAGTATCATTTTCTCATGTAAAACGTTTCCACGAGCTGTTTATCAACACGCAGATGTGAGCCTATTCGTTATTTCACAAAACTGAATCTTGTCATTATCACAATCATAAGCAAGTGTTAAACATGTGAGGTGGCTGGTGTCAAAATCAACCATCGGTTTGACAGTTCTGTCAGTGAAGCTGTGAGAATCTTGTGTGAACTGCAGTCGCACTTTAGCACAGCTGAGAAACCGTGAGACAACATTGAATGTCACCTTTAGATGACCGTGATGGCCATGATGACCGTGATGACCATGATGACCGTGTCCCTGGGATGGATTATGACTTGCAAAGGCCCGGGGCCAATTATCTCCAAGGGGGGTCATTGTTGATAGGTTTTCGATGGGGGGGGATCGCCAAACTGGGTCACGCAACCTTTAAGCCCAGGGCCCCCCTGGGCAGTCAACGGCCCCTGTGCATTGGCCCCATTGGACCGGTCAGTATTGGTCGGTATCCCTGCCGTGACCATTGACCTCCTCAGCTCTCAGTCTCATGACAAAGACGTCACTGTAGTGACTATTTGCCTGCATCGTGAAGTTCAGAGGATTCCGTAACTAATGACATGCGATATGCTAATATATTCATATTTTAGATCACCTAACCCAATCCCATAGGAACGCTATAGGAACGCTATAGGAGGAACGCAATAGGAGGAATGCTATAGGAGGAACGCTATAGGAACGCTATAGGAGGAACGCTATAGGAGGAACACTATAGGAGGAATGCTATAGGAGGAACGCTATAGGAACGCTATAGGAGGAACACTATAGTAATGCTATAGGAGGAACACTATAGGAGGAACACTATAGGAGGAATGCTATAGGAGGAACGCTATAGGAACGCTATAGGAGGAACACTATAGTAACGCTATAGGAGGAACGCTATAGGAGGAACCCCATAAAATACACGTAACAAGCAACATTTTATTTACATTACCCTGTAATATAGATATTTCTAAACACCTAAGCCCACCCCTACAGCTTTACCCAACCAAAAATATAACAACTAAATATATCGGGTCAAATGAGGGTGTGCTAGTGCGTGCCAGGGCCAGTTGTGTTCCCACTGTCACTTCCGGGGCTCCTCTGGGCTTTCTCTGGGCCAACGGCCAATGGCCTTTGGCCCGCCAATTAACCTAGGGCCAAACAAGGCCAAGTGGGGAGTGAGGCAGGGGTCAAGGTCAAAGGTGAAGTTTTTCCAAACTTGTCAGGTTGTGTATTCAGCGCACAACAGTAGAGGGTCAATAGGCAAGGCAGTGCCCAAAGAAAGAACTTTCCATGGTTCGAGGTCATGGACGGTGTGCTGGGACATCGTCGTGCTGCAAGTGGAGAGACCACTCAGGACACCACTGAGTGTCATTTGTTTTAAACTGTAAAATTCAAATATTTGTGGAATTATGAGAATTTGATACAATAGTAAACATGATATTACAAAGATATATCATCCATCCATCCATCTTCAACCGCTTATCCGAAGTCGGGTCGCGGGGGCAGCAGCTCCAGCAGGGGGTGCCAAACTTCCCTATCCCGAGCCACATTAACCAGCTCTGACTGGGGGACCCTGAGGCGTTCCCAGGCCAGTGTGAAGATGTAATCTCTCCACCTAGTCCTGGGTCTTCCCCGAGGCCTCCTCCCAGCTGGACGTGCCTGAAACACCTCCCTAGGGAGGCGCCAGGTGGCATCCTTACCAGATGCCCAAACCACAGCAACTGGCTCCTTTCGACACAAAGGAGCAGCGGCTCTACTCCGAGCTCCTCACGGATGACTGAACTCCTCATCTCTAAGGGAGATGCCCGCCACCCTTCTGAGGAAGCCCATTTCGGCCGCTTGTACTCGCGACCTAGTTCTTGACCCAGCCTTCATGATCATAGGTGAGGGTAGGAACGACCGGAAAATTGACCGGTAGATCGAGAGCTTTGCCTTCCGGCTCAGCTCTCTTTTCGTGACAACGGTGCGATAGAGCGAGTGCAATACCGCCCCCGCTGCCCCGATTCTCCGGCCAACCTCCCGCTCCATTGTCCCCTCACTCGTGAACAAGACCCCGAGGTACTTGAACTCCTTCACTTGGGGCAATACCTCCTTCCCTACCCGGAGTACGCAGTCCATCGGTTTCCTGCAGAGAACCATATACAATATACCCAGATACAGATACAAAGATATATTGCCTACAAAATAAGAAATGTTTCTCAAGGTGTAAAACTATAGCTGTCAATAGAATCAAATAATTGTGATTCACGCACCCCCTAGCACCCCCGCTTGAGGTCCCCTGGGGGTCCCCAGTTTGAAAATCCCAGTCATGGAATCATGTTACTATAGCTACGCGACTCGTTGTCCATCTCGCGACAGTTTCTTGGTGAAATGAACACTAGAGGTGCTACAACTTCTGCCCTGTTCCTCACGCAATGCTATCTTAGGACATCTTAACACGTGAGCCGAACGTGTCATAGAAGCGCCACAAAATGATGTAATTGTGTTTTTCACCTCACGTTTGCTTTTTCTGGCACTATCCGTTAGGTTTAGGTTTGAGGTTTAGGGTAGAAAGGTCGATTTTGTTCGTTTTAAACTCAATCTGTTTGGGAGAACATTAAACTCGCTTTTAGCGCCACACAGTGGACATTTCACCTCGCAACTGCTCGATATGTACAGGCAAGATCACAAGTGATGTGGAGGCTTTCCAGCCTAACACCCTCTACGGTTATCAAGGTGTTTTGGCTTGGTTTAAAGGTTGGGGTGTGAGAAGGGAGGGTAGATAAGTCACTCTTCACTCCTGCTGTGTTTATCTCCTGCAACCACTTCAGACCCGCAGGCCATTGAGTTACATGCTGACTGAAGCATTCACTCGCTGCCGCAGGGTGTTTGTGTGTTTAAAGACTTTTGGCTGTGTTGCAGATGATGGCATGTGTAGGTCCCTCAACCACAGGGGTCTTTGAAGTGTCTGTGACAGCATTAACCAATCAGAGCTCAGCAAGGGGAGGGGTCACATGCCGAGGTCACTCCTAATCTTTGAAGGTTTATTGCTACTCAAACCTAGAGGCAACTTTACAGATACAGAGAGAAGATGCTTCAGTATAACATTTATTGATTTTTTTGTGCCTCCGAGCTGGATTTTATATTTGGGGCATTAAATGAGCTGTGCATCGGCACATACAGATGAACAGATATTACTGGAAAGTTTCTCTGAGGTGGTGTGGTGGTTTCACAGGTGGGTTGAACTCAGACGGTTTCCAGTGTTGGCAGGAAGTCGCAGGAAAGCAGTTGAGCTCTTTAAAGCTTGTGATTTCTCTGAAGTGGACATCTTGTATGTTTCTCAAGCGCTGAAGGGAAATTAATGCAGATAAAAGACATCTGTATAAATAAAGATGAACCTTGATTCCTTGATTTTATAAGATTAAAAAAAAAAGAGATAAATGTGCATCGTTGTTACTATTGCTCTTACTTAGTGTTTTTTTTACCAGTTCAAATCACTAACTGTAAGTATTAAATGTTCATTGTATAAGTCATAAAACATCAAATAGCCAAAAACTCTTGGAGCTGTACTTATGTGGGCATTATGTGTTTTGAGAATATTCTGAAATACTAGAATGATATTCATGATTAACCCTTGAATGGATTTACTGAAAACATTTAACACTGATTTACATCAAATTAACTTCCTGAAACTTCATGACATCCTCCACAGAAGTGATCTAAACATGGCAATTTTTATTATTTTATTTATTTCATTGATTTATTAACAAGCTATAAAAATGTAGTCTCTGTGTCAATTTGATACATACTCACTCACACACACACTCACACATACACACACTCACACATACACACACTCACACATACACACACACACACACACACTCACACACACACACACACACACACACACACACACACACACTTTTGTGTCCCCATTTGTTTACTCTGACTTTCATTGTTTTTATATGGAGGTATTCATATATCATATTGTGTACTTTACCTCTGGATCAGTTTTGAAGCAGGTCAGTTTGACTTTTCTGGTGAATTACTGTATGAATGAATCACTTGAGATGTGCGGTGTATAATGAGATCATGTGTGTCCATGAAACCTTATATTGTAATATAATATTGTGTGTGTGTGTGTCTTAAATAAATACTGTACATACTGCATATTTTACATTTATAAATGAGTGAATGTTATTATTTATTTTTGCAATCTACACACCCCAATGTGTGGTTAACCCTGCACCAGAGCAAGGTTTTATAACCCTGGGTTAAAACCCCAGTGCTAACCCCGTTTTAAACTTTTTAAACTTTGCTTTACTCTGAGTTAAAAGCATGGTATTAAAATACGATAACCCAGCGTTAAACAGTCAGTCAAGCCCTAAAATAATCTTCAGATCATGTTGTGTGTAATGATGTCTGACCTCTGATTTCTAGTAATAACAGTAGAGCCCAACATGCCAAAAAATTCATTTGTGTCATTAATAACTCATTTTTTCTTTCGTTCTCTCCTCGTGTACTGTCTTGGATAATCAGACTGGTGTTGCATCCCTGAAGGATGCCAATGGAAATGGGAAAGACATTAACAAAGAGTTATAATGCTCATATGTCAAATGCTTCAAACATTAAGAACACGTGCAGACACAGCAGACATCAGGTCATCAGGTTTAAAGGCAAACATCCCTTATAGACTGAGAGAAACAAAGAGAAAATGGACCAAATGCAGACATATTGTCTGAGTGTCCTGAAATCACCTCGCTGGGTTTGTGTTGTTGTTTAAACCAATCCCAGAGCTTGGGTCAGATTTCCCGAACCTCTGCCAAGAGAAATAACCCCCCTTTTCTCCTCTCTCTGTTACTCGACCAATCTCTACTGCACGTCAGACCTGAGTTGCCAAGTCTGCAGTTTCCTGGTACGGTTTTATTATTTTAGAGCTGTTCTGCCCTTTAAAAGCCAAAACACAGTAACTACACCAACACTGAAACTGAGAAAAATGGCTTCAAGATTTTGATTGTCCATCCCAATGTAGATTCTCGAATAGTCTCACTAATCTGAGTGATGTTGAGCCAAACTCGTCTGTCATAGATCATAGTCTAAAACTAGTGAGTCGTGAACCTAAAATGAGTCGCAGAGAACAATGCCAGGGTTCTTTCTCCATTTACATTTTTCAGTGGCAAAAGCTAAATTTCAGGGTACGGAGGCAAATATCCATCTCACGTTCGGACGCTTTATACACACTAAAAATGCTGAATCTACGACGCAATTGAAGCCTGGTTTTCGGGCGAGTGTGTGGCGTGAGCCATCTCAGAATCACTCACAGAACCACTCGTGCCAGCGATCTGCTCTGCTCTAACCTACTGTCTCTCTGGATCATGCCCGCAGGTCAACCAGCTTCCCTTGATATCACCGTGCAGACCACAAAACTGACATCGACAACAACGAAAAATGTCACTTGATGCATGCTCTTTAATTTGAAGGGGCGGAGGGTGGGGTCGGGTCCTGATTTTGCATTTTACACACGGCCCCTTATCAGGCTCATCAAGCCTCCAAGAGGGATAAGGGCTGACTGTGGACTGACAGGTGTTTGTGTCTTTAGGTTTTTAGGTTAAGTTCATAATTAAACTATTATTTGTATTGTCAAGCCGGTTCTCGCCTCCTCCTTTCCCTTAATCCCCTTTACACTGGTGCCGAAACCCGGGAAGGAGGAGGGATACGCCACAGTGGAGTTCTCGCCACTATCATCCACCCCAATGGTGCAGCCGTGGCTATCTTCCGGGGGACGGAGGAGCCCAGCCGCCTGGAAACAGAGGAATGGCCACCGAACACGAGGGGAGAAGGAGCTCCTAGCCGACTGCCTGGAGCAGTCAGGGCCACTGCCAGGCACGGGTGGAGATGCCTACCAGCCGCTAATGCGGTGGGGTTAAGAGAGCCGGGAGGGGCTCCCAGCAGACTGCCTGGAGCGGGAGAACTGCTGCCAGGGGCCGGGGAGACCCCTTCTCTTCCCTGAGAACGCGCCGGGGCGTTCCGTCCACCAGGGGCCGGAGGACTGCCTCCGATCAGCCCGGGGAGGCACGGCTGTCGTCCACTAGAGGGTGGAGGAGTGGCCGAGGACCAGACTACGGCATATCGGAGAACCAGCGAGTAAGTGTTTTTTTTCTCTTTCTCTCTCTCTCTCCTCTCTGTCTCCCACTGCCGCTCCACGTTCCACACTCCTTTTCCTAAATTTGACAGTTTTATTGTTGGGGTACTGCACTGATACAGGGAGTACCCCCTATTTTTCATTATTGTTTCCATCCCCCTGTCCCCTCCCAGATTCAGGAAGGCGGGGATGACCTGCCGGCATACGGCAAGGTAAGGCACGCCCTCCCCCAGGGTGGAGGGCGGGGCCGGGTCGTGATTCTACACACCCGTTCCCTTATCAGGCTAATCAAGCCTCCGAGAGGGATAAAGGCTGACTTCGGTGAGCGTTTACGGGCAGCTGTCCGTCATATGTGTGTGTTTGTGTCTTTTGATTCAGTTTTATATTAAAACTATTATTTATATCGTCAAGCCGGTTCTCGATCCTCCTCTCCCATTAACCCCCTTACAACCAGTTTTCAGAATGATATACCTTTAGTTTGAGTACTGCTATCGAGCTGGTTTTGGTCATGTTTTGATGATCTTTTTCACTCAGATCTGGCAACCCGCTTCAATCCATTCCAGTACTTCATATCAACACTAAAGAAATGAAGCTGTGACATATAAAACACTTCCAGAGGAAAAGACAAGCAGATTAACATCTTTCATGTTATTTTCTCAACACTTTCAAAGGCACCTGAGGAGGGAAACTTAGCAAATAAATCGACATGACTCTTTTGTGTCTTTTGTTCCCCTAAACTATCTCTTGTGCACTGTGTTTTGGTTGACTTTAGACTGTGTGCTGTTTTCATGTGTCGCTCTCATACGGAGCTCATTGGGATTTAAAACAATAAAGTCAGGTCTGACAGAGAAATGATTAAAGACACACTGGAGTGAAGCCAGATCAACACACATACACACATTGAATGATTTAGTTCCACTCATTCTGTGTTTTTGTGATGGTGTAGTTCACGTGTAAACTTCGTAGAACACATCTTTGTGACGAAGAGACAGAGAATGTGTGTGTGTGAAATGATTTGATTCGTTCCACATGGATATAATTGCATGATGATTAGTAAAGGCCGCAGGGAGAGTTGGACTCTCTGCTGTTTACCTCATTTCCTCTCTAATGAGTGTAATGAGCAGCACTACACTAACACACTGTGACTCACCAACACACCAGCATGGGACAACACAACAGCCCCAGGAGAGACGGGTCAGGGAGGGGTTAAAGCTGAGGTAACAGAGATAGACATAGTTATGACAATTTCAAAACTTTGGAGTTACAGACTACACAGAAAATCTATCCATTCATCCATACATACATCCGTCCATCAATCCATCTCTTTATCCATCCATCCATCCATCCGTCTGTTTGTCTGTCTATTTACCCTCTCGCCTTTCCACTGATGTCTCTGCCTCTCTTCCCACAATAAATGTATTTTCCACGCTCGATGTAAACAAGGCCACAGAGCAGCTCTACTTTAACAACCTGTCTAGACAACATCTGTCCTTTCTCCTCTAGACCAGCACGTACTACACCACCCAGCCCCTGGCCATCCTTCGTGAACATCGGACTGGTCTCAGGGCAGCTGAGAGGTGATGGTGGAAATCTAAAGATCTAGGTAAATATCAACTTCTGCTTGCAAATTTTTCAGATAACGTTAAAGCTGCAAAAACTTAATATTACCAGACCAAGATCAACAGCACCACAGACACTCGTAGCTTGTTTAGAACATTCAACACACTTCTCTGCCCTCCCCCTCCACCGCCTGACACATCACTTACAGCAGATATCTTCGCCACATTTTTACTAATAAGGTAGCAGCCATCAGCAATACATTCACAGCACCACACCCTGTCAAACACCCGTCTCCTGTATGCAACTCTTCTCTCTCTATGTTCTCTCCTTTGACTGACACTGAGGTCTCTAAACTCCTCCTCTCCAACCACCCCACCACCTGTTCCCCTTGACCCCATTCCATCACACCTTCTCCAGGCCATCTCTCCATCCATCCTACCTGCACTTACACACATAATTAACACATCTCTACTTACAGGCACTTTTCCCACTACATTTAAGCAGGCTCGAGTAACCCCGCTGCTGTAAAAACCTGCACTTAACCCCACACAAGTATAAAACTACAGACCAGTCTCTCTCCTTCCATTCATGGCGAAAATACTTGAAAGGGCAGTTTTCAATCAGATCTCTGCCGATCTCTCAGAGAACAAGCTGCTGGATGCAGAGCTACGTTCCCACCAGAAGCCTGCGGTCGGCTAAGGAACGTCGCCTTGTCGTACCAAAACAAAGAGGCACCAAAACACTTTTCCGGACTTTCAGTTTCATCATACCATGTTGCTGGAATGACCTTCCCAACTACATCCGTGAAGCTGACTCACTCTCCATCTTCAAAAAACGGCTAAAAACACA
>JAVLUX010000013.1:45072500-45077500 GCA_032164185.1 Moxostoma hubbsi
TACAACCATTTAAACATCAGTTACAGCGAGACATCCCGCCATTAACCCGCCGCAGTGTGTCCAAGGCCTGAGACGGGGAGGATGGTCAAGAGGGCGTGCCAACATCTTGAGTGTTTACTCAACTTCGGCACTTTAAGTACTGTCGACTTCTAGAAACTAAAGTCTTGATTTTTTAACTAGTTCATTTAATTTGTCTAGTAACAATGTGCAACGGCCGTCCTCGCCACAAACGAATCTGGTAGACGGAGAGTTCGGGAGACGTGCTGGTGCCCATGCAGGGAATGCCAGGGAATGCCAACAGAGGCTGAGAGTGTTTGCTGCCATGAATGGAGGATTGGAATGACAATAGACACATGAACGCACCATTTATAGACTAATACACATCTACAGTATCGCTGAAACAACTCGCTACTTTTCGCCGTTTTCTTCCGCTGCAAACAACACGTGCTTCTGCGTTCGTCACTTCTCACCGGAGCTTATGCTACGCCGACATCATACGGCGACATCATACACCGACATCATACGCCAGAACTCAACTCTCTCATGAACGCACGGACGGCCGTTACCGGAAGCCGGTGATTATAGTTTATAAAGTTATAAATATGGATATGTTTCTTACACAAACGCATCGCTTCAGAAGGCCTTTATTAACCCCCTGGAGCTGTATGGATTACTTCTACGATGGATGGATTACTTTTATGATAGATGGATTACTTCTATGATGGATGGATTACTTTTATGATAGATGGATTACTTCTATGATGGATGGATTACTTTTATGATAGATGGATTACTTCTACGATGGATGGATTACTTTTATGATAAATGGATTACTTCTACGATGGATGGATTACTTTTATGATAGATGGATTACTTCTATGATGGATGGATTACTTTTATGATAGATGGATTACTTCTACGATGGATGGATTACTTTTATGATAGATGGATTACTTCTACGATGGATGGATTACTTTTATGATAGATGGATTACTTCTATGATGGATGGATTACTTTTTTGGGCTTCAAAATCTAAGGTACCATTCACTCCCATTATAAAGCTCGGAAGAGCCGGATATTTATAATTTAACTCCGATTGTGTTTGGCTGAAAGAATAAAGTCATATACAGCTCGGATGGCTTGAAGGGGGGTGCATTATGGGATAATTCTAATTTTTGGGTGAACTACCCCTTTAATAAAGTCTGGATCTAGGACAAGAGTAAAAGAGTCAAATCTATACATAGAAGACGTTTAAAAAGAACCAAAATAAGTGGTGAAGGACTATATATTTTAAATATAATTACATAGAAGAGTTATTATATATATATAATATCTGCAGTGTTGGGGAGTAACAGAATACATGTAACGGGTTACATGTAACGGATTACATGTAACGGGGTTACATATTTTAAATACTAAATATAAGTAACTATTCAAGACAGTTACAATTTAAATAATTGGTAATTAGAATACAGTTACATTCAAAAAGTATTTTGATTACTGAAGGGATTACTTTGCATTTTATTGTCATTTGTTTCATTTAATATTTAGTGCTTTCAGATGAAAACATTTATACATATAAATGATCTAAAGTGCATTTGAACAGCGGTGAAACACTTTCTTACGATGTTACGTTCATACGAGCAGACAGAGAAGTACGTCTGAAGAAATAGAAATAAACCTTGTGTAAATTGTTAGCTTCACGCTAAGCTAAAATGCTATTTCTAGCCATTTCACTTGCACACGATCATATTTATTATAAAGAAAATTCACTTTAGATCATCATTTATTTCTCTAGTAAGATCTTAAGTTCCGCGACCGGCCCGCTCGGTTCTCCCGATCACCCCTGATCGGCCCCAAAGTGCGTCTGCCCACCGGGAAAATGCCCGGTATGCCAGCTTACCAGTCCAGCCCTGCTCCCAACCCTGTGTGTGTATGTATATATATATATATATTTGGGTGCATCTCTCCTTGAATTTCTCAACAAAACTGTATTTTCTGTCCTTTAAGTACATTAGAGCACAACCACATGTAGACCATTTATTTGTATGTTTATATGAACCTATGGGCCTCATTTATGAAACATAAGCATAATGACTGTATGTGTAAATAATGCGTAATGGGACTGTTTATGTGTGATTTAAGAACAATTTGTTTTGCTTGTGTTTCATAAATAACACCCATCATTTACAACCCATTTTACTTCCATAATCGGACATAATCGTGAGTGAAACGGGACGTTCAATGAAAATAAACTGGATTTTACCCATTATGAAATGATTGGTGAATGTGACTCTCTCTATATAATATATATATATACATATATATATGGCAGATGATTACAAGTTATTACATTTAAATGAAAATACATAATAATGCAAGATAACATGAATAACATGCACTGATGAATCAGAGAATAATAATGATTCATTTCAGGATCCCATGAAACGTACAGAGCAGCGTCTTTGAACCGAACGACCCCTGATTGCGACCTCCAAATTGACACATTCTTGTGCAACAGTTTGACTTCGCAGTTTAATCAGTTATTAACCTTCGACCTGGTAAATGAACATCTTAGTGAGTCATTCAGAGAAAAGTTAGACTAATTCAAACCCAGTGAGTCTTTTAAATCATTCATTAAAAGAACCGGTTCAAAAGAGTCATTTGCATGTGAATCAGACTATGATGGTCACGCTGTGTTGGCCGTGTGGACAACTCAATAGGAAGACGTGTTTTACTGTACTCAGCCTTTTTAACCCTCCTGTGATATTCGGCCATTTTGCTTATTTAACAAAAATGGGTTTCTTTATCTGAGCAGCACAAGACTTGGTGACTTTTCCTCCATTTGCCATCGGAACATAAACAAAACAAATTGGGCTTAATTCTAGAAGTCTACACCTTTGGTATTCGCGGTCAGAATTGACCGGCCATTGAAAATGAACGGGAAAGACCAAAAAAACAGAGCTTTTTTTTTTTTTTTTATAATTTTTTTTTTTCATTAAATACAATCAATAAATCGGCCATTTATGTGCTTTCAAATATGAGTCGCTATTGTCCACCAAATCAAAGTCATTGAGTGTAACTAATATGTAGCTAGTTATTTTGATGTTTATATGGACCATAAAGACCATAAAACAGAGCGGACACGTTTAGGCCCTCAAGAATGAGCGTGAAGTTTTAAAATACATCTGATATTCATTGTGACATTTTTATGAAAGGCACATTGTGTTCGAGTCATGTGGTGTAACCTTGAGAAAACTTGATATTTTTTACCAAACAATCTGAATATTCGTATAAATAAATACAAAAATGACCTTGAAAAATATATTTGAAAAATTTTTGGGAATGAATGATGTTGTAAGTTGTTGTAAGTGCAAAGGAAGTATTATTATATTATTTTACTTAATGGCTACACCACATGACAAGTTTAATGTTTTAAATATGTTTAAATGCTATAAAGGTTTTTCAGACATGTATGAAACCAAATTAGACACAAAGATGACATTTTTGAGAACATGTCACAAGTGTTTTAAACTAGAAATGTAAAAATATTTATATTTTAACACCTTATTTGTCAATGAGAATCACAGAGAATTGGGGAAAGCTTGTATTTGCTCCATAGGCTCAACATGAGGAAAATGGCGCCATCTGGTGGAAAATATTACAAATGTACATTTTGAAGCCAGGACTCCGGAATATCATTGAAATCATGATTTGATGCTTTAATGGCACTGGGATCAAATATTGCAGATTTAATGGGTTTCAATGGGGACATTTTTGTCTTGAAGGTCCCGAGTGTGACTATTATGTGCATTATAGATGTTTTATAGGAACTGAGGTTGAAATGTCAAAATTTCCCCCAAAATACACACCTTTGGCAAAACAGGAGCCAAAATGATCAAAAAACAAAAATGAAAAAGACACAGATGTCTCGAAGGTCACACAAGGGTTAAGTCAGAGTTACGCAGCCACTTCACAGTGAGCACTGGGAGGCGTTCACTCCACCGGACGCTCTTTACTTAAACACTAGTAATCAATCTATCAGCCTGCTATGTGCCGTTAAAACTGCCCATCGACGCCCTGCGCATGTCACACGTGCAGTTATCTCACTAAAGGAGAAACACAAGAGTCATCACACACACACACATGCAAATTCAGACAGACCATGACCTCTGACCTTTAGAGACTGCAGCTATGATGATGTTAAGGGTCAAGTTTCCACCTTGGTATCAAAGGTCACGGGGTCAGAGAGCACAGCAGTCAGTCATGGAGAAATAACACAGGAGAAATCTCTTCACAGGGTTCTTTGTGTTGCTCTCTTGCAGAGAAATACTAGAAAAGTGTGAATGAATAAATGAATGTGCCGTATGTGCCACCGCAGACAGCTTCGGCCTGACCGCTGGCAAGAGGGCAAGAGATGTGGCTGTTCATCATCAGGATAACATGTTGGGCTCATATCTGTACTTCAACGACTATTATAGTTAGTTTCCACAAACACAAAACAAAAATATGGAACTTTTGTGTTAGTGATGATTTATCACTCAAATAACTTTGTATCACTTTTATATAAACATTCTAGAAGATTCATGACAATTTTTTAAACTTTTGAATTTTTTGCTGAAATAATAACTTTATTCATCTCCAAGTTAAAATGCAGAAATAGGAGAGAAGGCGTTAAAATTAAAGTGTGAAACTAAATGATATAGAAAAGTCATATGTTACTGGAAGATGCTGTAAAATATGATAAGGTCCATGTTTAATTATAATACTATGAAAAAAGAGAAAAGAAAGAAAAATGATGTTGATAAATCTGAATGAAATCTCATTCAGTTGCATCATTGATATACGCACATCTCTGGCCTGAGCGCGCCCTCATTTCGCTGCTTGTGATTGGTTGAGCTGCACGTCACTCGGGAGGAGGGGCGTAACTTTGACGTCTCTGCCTGTAGCGCGTGTGGAACTCTCAGTGTGAGTCGCGGTGATTCAGTGATACATTGTGA
>JAVLUX010000013.1:45082500-45177500 GCA_032164185.1 Moxostoma hubbsi
CAACCGAGGGCTTATTCCAGAAATCAACACTGGAATCACACAGCAGAGCTAGAAATCCTCTAAACTCTCAGATTTGGGATTTTTTTTTTTTTAACTTGAAGTACCCAGAAAGTCTTAAAGGCACAGTTCACCACCCCAAAAAATATCAAAATTCAATAATCACGTACTCGCCTTCATTTCATTCCAAATCCATCTGACTTTCTTTATTCCATCGTGGCACATCTTCAAGAACTCTTGACTCAATTATGGGGGGAAATTACGTCCATTATTCTTTTCTGCCCAATTCCCAAAGCGCTCCGAGTCCTCGTGGTGGCGTAGTGACTCGCCTCAATCCAGGTGGCGGAGGACGAATCTCAGTTGCGTCTGAGACCACCAATCCGCCCATTTTATCATGTGACTTGTTGAGCGTGTTACCATGGAGACGTAGCGCGTGTGGAGGCTTCACGCTATTCTCCGCAGCATCCACGCACAACACGCTACACGTCCCATACAGTACTTCCGGTGCGCCATGTGCCAGCCGAACAACTACCATAGAGATGTACGGGAATGGGAACAGGTCGTAGACCTTAAAATGGTTGCATACAGCTGTCAAGTCGCAACCAACAGTACAAAGACCTGCAACATCCAGCAGTCTTTATAGCTGTCAGTCTAAACGCCCGTTTCGTCTTGAATATCAAAAGTCTCAAAGACTTCCTTTTGAGTCACGTTATCAGCTGGTGGGCAGTCTCTGATGCCACTTGATCAGTGGATGCCAAGACAAGCTGTCTTCAGTTTCCATGACTGACTGGGTACAAGTTTGTCTGTAATGCAGATTAAATATCAGTTTGTCTTCCCACATTTGACCCAAAAGTAACTATTATAAGTAAAACTGACCTCAGGCGGGCATAATAACACACGTTTACAATCACCCACCGTGACATTGACTAGACTGGATATGGTGAGGACTTCAGATAGTAGTTCTAGACCAGACTGTTATTATTAGATGGAGACTAGACCGTGTTACAAGCCTCAACAATTGTGCCTATAGGGGTGTTCCATGTCAAATCAACCACATTTCAGTAACTTCCATGACTGATTTGTTTATTTCGTTCATACTTTTTCTTATGAAAGATAAACATAAATGATGACCAAAGGCAAAATATAAAATGCCATGGATATTTACTGACTTATCCATTGTTTTGAAGAGGGGGGTCAAAAGGAAAGTTTTCGCCTGTGATTTTGGAGCAAAAGTACAGGTCAAAGAAATGACCTTACAATATATATATATATATTCTCTGCATAATACTTAATCACTGAAATAGTGGCATTTTTGCAGCCGTTGCCAAATAAATAAATAAATAATAACAATCTTACATTATGCTATAGAATTTAAACTTCATGCCAGTAGCAGCATTTTGGAAAACCACTACTAGTTGATTATTTTTTGTTTGTTTATTATTCACAAAATCAACATACAAATTCTTTTGTTCAGCATATTACAAGAACTCATTACCAGCGGATTTAAACGCTTAAGCATATTTTTCACTCATAACACTTGTTGCTTTTTTCACTGGTTCATGATTTTTTAAAGCTCACAAACCAATCTCAAAACAGCTTTGGATTTCTGCCTCTGAAAAAAAATACTATGGCCTTTTTGTCTTAACATAATATGAATTAAAACATTACACACACACACACACACACACACATACATACGCACACACACACATACATGCACACAAACACACACATTCATGCACACAAACACACGCACACAAACACACACGCACACACTCACACACACACATGCATACACACACATACACACACTCACACACACACACACACACACATACACACACACACACATATATATTCAAAATAATAATAAAAGCAAAATGAACCTGCAGTGGAACATTTCAACATTACAAATTACACACAAAAAAAGCACTTTGGTTGAACATGATTCAGTCATGGACAGTGATTCCACATGTTTGAAACAAGTTCTCTTAACAAAACAGAATCAATTTAACCCAATAACACAGATGATGTAAAACTAACTTGAACGAATGCTGTTCCTTTAACTTGAACGAATGCTGTTCCTTTAACTTGAACGAATGGTGTTCATTAAATATCAACGAATGCTGTTCGTTGAACTTGAACAAATGCTGTTCGTTGAACTTGAACGAATGCTGTTCGTGTAACATGAACGAATGCTGTTCGTGTAACATGAACGAATGCTCTTCATTAAATATCAACGAATGCTGTTCGTTGAACTTGAACGAATGCTGTTCGTTGAACTTGAACGAATGCTGTTCGTTGAACTTGAACGAATGCTGTTCGTTGAACTTGAACGAATGCTGTTCGTGTAACATGAACGAATGCTGTTCGTTGAACTTGAACGAATGCTGTTCGTGTAACATGAACGAATGCTGTTCGTGTAACATGAACGAATGCTGTTCGTTGAACTTGAACGAATGCTGTTTGTGTAACATGAACGAATGCTCTTCATTAAATATCAACGAATGCTGTTCGTTGAACTTGAACGAATGCTGTTCGTTGAACTTGAACGAATGCTGTTCGTGTAACATGAACGAATGCTGTTCGTGTAACATGAACGAATGCTGTTCATTAAATATCAACGAATGGTGTTCGTTGAACTTGAACGAATGCTGTTTGTGTAACATGAACGAATGCTGTTCGTTGAACTTGAACGAATGCTGTTCGTGTAACATGAACGAATGCTGTTCGTGTAACATGAACGAATGCTGTTCATTAAATATCAACGAATGGTGTTCGTGTAACATGAACGAATGCTGTTCGTGTAACATGAACGAATGCTGCTCGTGTAACATGAACGAATGCTGCTCGTGTAACATGAACGAATGCTGCTCGTGTAACATGAACGAATGCTGTTCGTGTAACATGAACAAATGCTGTACGTGTAACATGAACGAATGTGTTCCTTTAACTTGAACGAATGGTGTTCCTTTAACTTGAACGAATGGTGTTCGTGTAACTTGAACGAATGCTGTTCGTTTAACATGAACGAATGCTGTTTGTTTAACATGAACGAATGCTGTTCGTTTAACATGAACGAATGCTGTTCGTGTAACTTGAACGAATGCTGTTCGTGTAACTTGAACGAATGCTGTTCATTAAATATCAACGAATGGTGTTCGTTGAACTTGAACGAATGGTGTTCGTGGAACTTGAACGAATGGTGTTCGTGGAACTTGAACGAATGGTGTTCGTGGAACTTGAACGAATGGTGTTCGTTGAACTTGAACGAATGCTGTTCGTTGAACTTGAACCAATGGTGTTCGTGTAACATGAACCAATGGTGTTCGTTTAACTTGAACCAATGGTGTTCGTTGAACATGAACGAATGGTGTTCGTTTAACATGAACGAATGGTGTCTACAACAGACATTGAAATAGTCCTCTTACATTTACCCAAATCGCTCAAAATTGTTTACAATAATGTCAGGAGGCCGCTGATGTAACATTGAGAAGGGATTCTTGATAACTTGGAAAATGTTGTCATGACAATGGATCAAACTGCATGATGTTGTATTGTATTCGGGTGTATTTGACAAATGTTTAATAACGCTTACGACATGAATGTGGCCAAGATGGGTCACTGTCATAGGGCTTCCTGCTGGCAACAACAGATGTTCAAGGGTATTCAAAAACTTGCCATAATTACACATTTATTTCATGTTGTCAACCAGATGTCTGAGCAGAAGGTAAGACATGGTGTCTTGTTTACTCGAACAAATGCACGTGTCCCTCATGGAGTGGAAATGGTCCCGTAGTGCTTGGGACCGTCATCGCTGCTTGCAGCTATATTTTGTTGTTTTTCCAAAGTTTGAGTGTTTATAACTCCAGAAGTTTTTTAAAATATCTTGATTTCCTTTTGGATTGTGGTTCAGAACAGACTTTTCTTTTTGTATCTTCATTTTTAAAGTCTTACATGGTGAAATCCCAGACATATGGGGCTCTCCATGTGACTCCATTTGAAAGTTGAAAAACAGAACTGGCCTGGGATCGGTAGGCTTGAACAGACCTGCATTGTGGACGCCTACTACTAAACCATTTGGGGTCATGTGAAAATGTTAAAACATCCTAGCAGGAAGTATTTGTATGGAAAAGATGTTGGCGGAGAGGATCGTTCGGAGGTGACAGGAAATAATTGGGCGAGTTTTGGCAAGGGTTGATGACAGCTGGTCTGAAAAGCCGGTTTCTGGTGGCGCTGCATCTGTGAGAAGAACTGTTGTCTACAGCTCCACTGACAAACGGGACGATTCTGTGCCAGATGCATCAATATCTGCCTCCTGGTTTGGTCTGAGCATTCAGTCATGTATAAGAGTGTGGTAGTGGGGGTGTGGTCGAGCTTGTGAATGGAGAGCGAGATTGGGATATGAGAACAATTAGGATCATCACCTGTCATTGATTGTCTAACAGCTGTTTGTCATTGAAGTGAGAGTTGGAGATGGATTTAAGTGCAAGCTTTGGCATGACTTGACTTTAAGTAGCAGTGTCTCTCTGGTTTGACCATCATTGTATTAAACGAATGCAAGAAAATCATGCCGACAGTTGAGACAAAAGCCAAAACAAGCCCAGCAAACTAATCTGAGTTACCATGAAAAATCTGTCTCCTTCTCCACAGCGTTACCTGATACCACAGATGAAGACGAGCGCTGCCTCCTGGTGAGCGGGTGTGATCGCGTGAATGGCGAGTGTGTGTGCGAGTCCAAACACTCCTGTATTGGGACATACAGCTATCCGACCAGAGACGCATGTGTACACGCCGGGGAAACAGGTTAGAGATGCACTCATAAATGACTTTCAAAACCGGTCAAAAACATATCCAACAGGGTCTGAAATTAATGGACCCTCAGCTAAGATGAGAAAAAAATATAATTGTCAAAATATTAATAACTAATCAAATATTCATGTGTCATATGTTGTTGGAAAGCTCTCAAAGAGTAAAATACAACCAGTCTTACTATTTGTTTTACTCACAGACAAAAAAATAGCGAGTTTTAGCTAAGTATGTGTCTTTGACAATTATGTTGGTGTTTTTGCTTATAAATTTACATTAATATACAGAACATAAACTATCACATATCATTATTTAGGTGATTATCTTTCAAACGAGTCCACACACAAGATAATCAGATGTATACATCATTAGATAATCCACATGAAGCACAATGTTACATATGACCACCAGGAGATGGTGCCAAATACATGACACAGACTCAATGATGAATCAAATGGCACAGAATGAAACAGAATGAGGTGATTATCTTTCAAACGAGTCCACACACAAGATAATCAGATGTATACATCATTAGATAATCCACATGAAGCACAATGTTACATATGACCACCAGGAGATGGTGCCAAATACATGTAACAGACTCAATGATGACTCAATTGGCACAGAATGAAACTGAATGAGATGATTATCTGTCAAACAAGTCCACACACAAGATAATCAGATGTATTGATCATTAGATAATCCACATGAAGCACAATGTTACATATGACCACCAGGAGATGGCGCCAAATACATGACACAGACTCAGTGATGACTCAAATGACACAGAATGAAACTCATTCTGTTAAATCTCATGACTAAATTCATGTATGCATGCTATGCAAACCGTCTAGGTTACGTATGTAACCTCCGTTCCCTGATGGAAAGCTCTCTTGAGCGCCAAATATGCCTGTGATCTATGAAAAAAGGCCAGTGAGAAGTTGGCAGACAGTATTTGCAAGAATAAGAAGCGACATTAGGGGTCCAATTTAAATCACACTATGCGCTGAGCCGTGTACGTGTACTGCTGACACAGGAGCGGGCAGGTACTTGACGTGCAAAAGTGACCAGCTGTATCAGACTGCACGTACTGCTGAACCGGCCTGAAGGCGGCGAGGCATTCCAGCACTGACTGTGTGCGCTCGTTGGTGAGGTGCGCTGACTCCATATCAAGAAATGAGATGCTCTGACCCGGGGCGAGCTTGCTCTTTTCCCAGTTGACCTGAAGCCCCAAACGGCTGAGGTGCCTGAGCACCTGGTTCTAGTGAGCGCATAGTAACTCTTGGGAGTGGGCCAGGATGAGCCAGTCGTCGAGGTAGTTGAGTATGTGGATGCCAGTTTCTCGGAGCGGGGCAAGGGCTGCCTCTGCGACTTTCGTAAAGACGTGAGGGGACAGGGACATGCTGAAGGTGAGGACTTTGTACTGATACGCCTGGCCGTCGAACGCGGACTGTAGGAAGGGGCGGTGTTGAGGCATAATTGAGACGTGGAAGTACGCGTCCTTCAGGACGCAAGTTAAGATGTGTTTTTGCGTGAGCATTTTGAATGGGAGTTTGCACAAAGCCCGGTTGAAAACTCGCCAGTCCAAGATCGGTCGTAAGCTGCCGCCTTTCTTGGGTACGATGAAGTAAGGGCTGTAGAAACCCTTCTTCATCTCGGTTGGAGGGACGGGCTCTATCGTGTCTTTGAGTAAGAGAGTAGCGATTTCCGCACGCAGGGATTTGGCTTGTTCGCCTTGTACTGTGGTAAAGTGGATGCCCCCGAAGGAGGGGAGGGGCCTGGCAAACTGAATTGTGGAACCGAGTCGAATGGTCCTAGCCAGCCAGCGTGACGGGTTGGGAAGTGAAAGCCACGCATCCAGACTCCATGCTAGGGGCACTAAGGGGACAATTATCTTTGACGTACCCGGCGGGGCGGAGCAGCGGGGCGGAGCAGGTAATACGGTGTCGGGAGGCAAGAGTGCGTCCCGAGGCTCTGGTGCTGAGAAAAGACTCTAAGCACTTACCTTGCGCCGCACACCCGTCAGGGGGCGGGTTAGTGACTGAGGAGGAGGTCCGGAAGAGGTGTCCTCTAGACTCATCAGAACCGGCCGGCCGGAAAACAGTCGTGGGGCTGAGGGCGGGGGGTCCGCGTCCAGCGTGCCGGGACTGTTGAGGTGTGGCGGCAGAGTGCCGTGAGAACGGCATTTGCGGGCCAGTTGACCCAGAGACAAAGGAAATAGCTCTTTTACTGAGAATGTGGTACGGGGCTGCGGCAAATGAAATTAATTCAACAAAAGATTCTCCTCCCGGCCCTCCACAGGGGGATGGAGTGGTCTGCTTACCAGCTCGGGAGCTAACGTCTTGTCCCTGGGTCGATCGTCTCAGGAGCGCCTAGGAGCCTTCCGGGTCCTCGAGGGGTCGTCCGTGAGACGGGGGGGCGTGTGCCTCCTGCGGGGTGCTCGACGCATGGGCTGAGAGCTGGGCCCGGGTTGAGGCGGAGCAGGGTGTTTCTTAGCCGCAGGAGGACGCCCTCGGCGAGCAGACGGGGCATGGCCCATGGCGGCAGGTTTGCGGCGGGCCAGGATGTATCAACACAATATTTTTCTCAGATACAGTTGACATGATTGGGAACAAATGCAGTTTTTCGGAGCTACTTTATTTACACCCAGAGATATATAATGTCAAATCAAAAAAATAAGAAAAAAAGTACATTTAAGCCTTTAATTTTGGGTATTCCACTGAAACAGGAAATCTTCAGAGCTTAGAGTGTTAAAGGTTTTGAAACTTGGTTTTGACATAACTTAGTTCTATATATATATACACACACACACATGTCACATTGTTTGTGTTAAATGTACATTTAAATTCATCAGATAAGAAATGTGTCAAAGTTTATATTGTAGCAAGTTGCAACTGATATGCCACAATCGATTTGTGTCTCCGGCCTGTTTGACCTTCAGTTCTGTCTCTCTCAGGGTCTCATCGTCATGATCACAGACACGGGGAGAAGTTTGTCGGTGCTGTTAATCCAGCGTGTGTGTTCTCCGGTTGTAACCTGACGTCAGCCGGCTGTGTTTGTTCATCTCAGAGTTGCGACGATCATTTCACGTACATCAACCGCAGTCAGTGTCAGCGAGCCGCAGGTAATGAACTTTTAAAGTGTATTAACACAGAACTGAACATTAACCCAAAAATGATCATTCAGTCATTGTTTACTCACCCCCGTGTTGTTGTAACCCTGTATGACTTTTGTTCTTCTTCAGAACACAAAGGGAGAAATAGTGAATAAATGTTGTGCTCAGTGATGTCATACAATGGCAGTTTATGGTGACCACCTCTTCAAGCTTCAAAAGAACAGAAAAGTATCATTCAGAATCTAATTAATTATTCATGAGATCATGATTGTTATGAAAGTGTACTATAAGATTTGATGAGAAACTGAAATATAATGTGTTATTTAATGTAAATGTTCACTGTTGATCTCCTGTGTGTGTTCATGATAGGACACGAGAGCAACAGTTCACGCACCCCTCGCGACATGGGGGTGTTCAAGAGAGAACTCGTTGTGTTTATCTAAAAACAGTTATAGTGACAACAGAACACAACTGCACACAAAACAGAGAACAGAACTTACTAAACATGTCTGAAGAGTTTGTAGAGGAAGAATTGATGCATTTCTATGCCCAGCCTTATTTTTTGGAGAGTTTTTGGACCAGTGCCAGTTCATAGCGGACGGAGTTACCCGCGTGATGCCGAAAATATAAAACAAGCGATCAATAGAATGTCCCGTCACTCGTCACGGCTGATTAGGACAAAAACTCTGATTAACATAGAAAATAAACCTTTTATCATGTGTCGTTTGCCGTCAGGTTAGGACACGTGTGACTGTGGCGTCCTGTAGCCGCCTCTGTTTCTGTTTGATGTCCGAATACTCCGATCTAAAAAATAAGGCTGGGCACAGAAATGCATCAATTCTTCCTCTACAATCTCTTCAGACATGTTTAGTAAGTTCTGTTCTGTGTTCTGTGTGCAGTTGTGTTCTGTTGTCACTATCGCTGTTTTTAGATAAACACAACGTGTTTTCTCTTGAACGCCCCCATGTCGTGAGGGGTGCATGAACTGTTGCTCTCGTGTCCTATCATGAACACACACAGGAGATCAACAGTGAACATTTACATTAAATAACACATTAGATTTCAGTGTCTCATCAAATCTTATCATATGCTTCATAACAATCATGAATAATTAATTAGACTTCTGAATGATACTTTTGTGTTCTTTTGAAGCTTGAAGAGGTGGTCACCATAAACTGCCATTGTATGACATCACTGAGCACAACATTTACTCACTATGTGTTCAGAACAAGAACAAAAGTCATACAGGGTTACAACAACACGGGGGTGAGTAAACAATGACTGAATTTACATTTTTTTGTACTCATCCTGCAAGTTTTTGGTGTATTTTTTTTTTTTTTTTTTAAGGGTTAAATGTTTTAAAACATCTCTGATCAGCAGTTTTACAGAGACGTTTTAATGTGTTTTAAGGTCTTCCTTGAGTGCACACTGTGTGTCAGACAACAGATGTGAAACGTTTTTCATTAGATAACATCTTCACTTCACAGCTCTCCTCAGACGCACCGCTTGACGCCAAACAACCGCCTCACTATCACTGAACGTCTGTTGAGTTTATTGGCATTTACACGGCCTCCTGTTTACATCAAGAGCTTCCATATAGTGTTATGCGCTCAACACCTAATTAATTGCATGCTTTTAGATATTCTCTGGGGTTATTATGATTGTAGTAAAAGTGATGTTTGTTGACATTGACCTGTTATACAGTCGACTGTATTTATACTGGCGGTGGGACTGTCAATGCCTCGGATGATCTGTTTATCTTCATTATGAGCGACCAGAATCGGTGCACAGACACAATTGAGTCTTTTGGGATATTATTTTTAGTGTTGTTTAGAAAAATAGCTCTGTTGTTTAACGCTGCGTCATGTTTAATATCGGCGTACACTCTCTATGGAGGAATCGCTTCATATAATAACTGTCGAACACCAGATAAATCCACAAATCTTTCCACCGATACAGTAAACAACATTTCTCATTCTGGCGTACCGTCAAGCCCTGCTTCAGTATCCAAACACTGAACACAAGTTATGTAGATTACTCAAGCGCACATCTGTTGATCGTTAGCTTGTTTTGCGCGACTGTCCGAGAGAGATGTTGCTGTCTGTTTGTCATCAATGCTTCAGTGTGGAGCTTGTATAACTGATTAGTCTCTGAAAACCAGGTTTCCCCCACATACGGCGGGCATGTGATCAGGTATCAGTGTTTTAGCAGCGTCCCTTGAGAGCGCCGTGACTTGGTTTTCATTCACGCGGAGATGTTTGGGATCACAGACTCGTTACATAATTATGAATGAATTGTTCTCGTCTTTGTGTACATCCATGTGAGCTTAAAATGTATAATGCTGAGGAAGAAAAAACCGTCTGTGCTGGTTGGCCGGTCTCAACTGGTTGTAACCGCAACCCTAAACTAAACCTAACCCTGAGTGCCCCAAACCCATCTAAAACCAGCCAGTCTTTGTGACCAGCTTAGACTGGATCTGTCTCCTTTGAGCGGAACATCATGTTTTGGTTGATGTGATGGATGCGAGTAAACCCTGTAGATTTGGAAGTCACGTAAGGAGGAAAAAACGTGTCCATGCGCCAAGTACAAACAGCCCTGACTTCATGCTTCCAGAATACAGCGAGTGAGATATAACAGCTCACGTGTTCAGTGTGAGACACACAAGTCTGAGAGGTTCTGCTCCGGTTAATAGGTGGTGAGATTTGGCCTCTGTTCTAATAATATCATCATTTAAGCTGGCAGTGCCACTAGCGCACCAACACAGCGCCAGTCCACAGTTGCAGATCTAGTCTATTCATGTGTTTAAGTATTTCTTTAGCAGGTGTAGATGTTAAAGGTATATTCCGGGTTCAATACAAGTTCAGATCAATCAGCAGCATCTGTGGAATAATGTTGATTACTGTTAAAATTAATTTCGACTTGTTCCTCCTTTTTCTTTAATAAAAGCACAAATGTGTGTTCCAGTGAGACATTTATGATGGAAGTCAATAGGGGCAGTTTTTGGAGGGTTTAAAGACTGTGGCTCAGGTGGTAGAGCGGGTCGGGCACTAATCGCAGGGTTGGTGGTTTGATTCCCGGCCCACATGACTCCACATGCCCAAGTGTCCTTGGGCAAGACACTGAACTCCAAGTTGCTCCCAATGGCAGACTGGCACCATGCATGCAGCTCTACCGTCATTTGTGTGTGTGTGTGTGTGTGTGTGTGTGAGAATGGGTAAATGAGAAGTCGTGTCCTTCCCAGTGTTCACGTGACTCGCCTCAATCCAGGTGACGGAGGACGAATCTCAGTTGCCTCCGCGTCTGAGACCGTCAATCCGCGCATCTTATCACGTGACTTGTTGAGCGTGTTACCATGGAGACGTAGCGCATGTGGAGGCTTCACGCTATTCTCTGCGGCATCCACGCACAACTCACCACACGCCCCACCGATAGCGAGAAACACTTTATAGTGACCACGAGGAGGTTACCCCATGTGACTCTACCCTCCCTAGCAACTGGGCCAATTTGGTTACCCCATGTGACTCTACCCTCCCTAGCAACCGGGCCAATTTGGTTACCCCATGTGACTCTACCCTCCCTAGCAACCGGGCCAATTTGGTTACCCCATGTGACTCTACCCTCCCTAGCAACCGGGCCAATTTGGTTACCCCATGTGACTCTACCCTCCCTAGCAACCGGGCCAACTTGGTTACCCCATGTGACTCTACCCTCCCTAGCAACCGGGCCAATTTGGTTACCCCATGTGACTCTACCCTCCCTAGCAACCGGACCAATTTGGTTACCCCATGTGACTCTACCCTCCCTAGCAACCGGACCAATTTGGTTACCCCATGTGACTCTACCCTCCCTAGCAACCGGGCCAATTTGGTTACCCCATGTGACTCTACCCTCCCTAGCAACCGGGCCAATTTGGCTACCCCATGTGACTCCACCCTCCCTAGCAACCGGGCCAATTTGGCTACCCCATGTGACTCCACCCTCCCTAGCAACCGGGCCAATGTGGTTGCTAAGGAGACCTGGCTGGAGTCACTCAGCACATCCTGGATTCAAACTCGCGACTCCAGCGGTGATAGTCAGCGTCAATACTTGAAAATGTGTTTTTGCAAAAGTCACATTTTCAGTGATTTAAAAACCTTCTAATACGCTTAAACTTGAAACTTTTTCAGGTTTTCGACCTTAAAACGATTTTGCATGTAGAACTAAGTAGAATTGATCATGTGTGACTGTGCGAGCGAGATAACGTTTTATATGATCGTACACCGGTTATTTTCACAAAACGTATCATAAAATACAACTGAGGAACAGGTTCATAGTATGAACATGTATAGCTTTTGCACCATGAATAAACGTGTCAAATTACACCAGAATCTACTGCTTCTAATGTGGATATATTGAGGCAATGGTGCAGAAATGTCACGCTCCAGCTTGAAGAGAAAACATCACTGGAGTGAATCATTCTGACACTCAACATCATAAATCAGAAGGTTTTCCTACAGTTTCAGTTGTTCTTAAAGTTTGCCAGACATCTTGTATTACGTGAGAAGCTCATTGTTTCTCTTCACGTGAGTTATACTGAAAATCGATGTTAAATCACAGGGCTTACCCCCCACCCAACACACAGGGGCTGCTGCACTGAGACGCCTTTGTTCTGCTCTGACCAGCATCCAAAGTCAGTCTCTGAACAGAGCGCACATTGTGCAGTTTTTCCATGAGTAAACGCTGCTTGTCAACACAGCCTCCTCTGCCCGCGAGCGGCGTGCTCCGGAGGAAGACTGCCCCCCTTGTACCCTCAGCGAAAAGGAAAGCACGTTTACAAAGAGCCGCTTCACTTTCATGAAAGAGCGTCTGAGATGGCAGATATATGCATTGTTTACAAAGGGCCTTTCTGCGGCTTATAAAAACAATTTCCGCAGACCTTGAGGGTTTACGAGCGCGTGTGCTGCCCAGACGCTACATTACTGTTGCTAGGCGTTCTGTACTATTACAGCGCTCTGCCGTGACACATTTAAACCAGGTCTGAATTTATCAAGCACCTCAAATGAAGGCCTTGTGCTTTTGTTTGCCCAACACAAGAGAATAGACGCCATACTGATCTCGCATTACCGATGATTGGCTAATTACCCATGGTGCAGACCCAAAACCCGCTACTGAATTCATACCACATTTACTCCAGTCCTATTGTGTTTGTCCCACTAGCCGTCAGAATAACTCAAACGTCAGACTTGCGTAGACATTTGAATGACAATACGCAAAGCTACGATTGGCTTGACCTCTGACGCTCATTATTAAATATATTTGCATACATATAAACGCAATGACACATATGAAAACATTACGTAATGAGACTAATGGGACGTGTACGTATAGCTTTATTACACAGCTTTATTAATAAACATCTAAAACTCCTTTAAAACAACGTACATTTACTTTAGCAGCTGTACTGCAGAAGAAACAATACCAATCCTGGAGTCGTGAGTTTGAATCCAGAGCGTGCCGAGTGACTCCAGTCAGGTCTCCTTAGCAACCAAATTGGGCCGGTTGCTAGGGAGGGTAGAGTCACATGGGGTAACCTAATTGGCCCGGTTTCTAGGGAGGGTGGAGTCACATGGGGTAACCAAATTGGCCCGGTTGCTAGGGAGGGTAGAGTCACATTGGGTAACCAAATTGGCCTGGTTGCTAGGGAGGGTAGAGTCACATGGAGTAACCAAATTGGCCCGGTTGCTAGGGAGGGTAGAGTCACATGGGGTAACCAAATTGGCCCGGTTGCTAGGGAGGGTAGAGTCACATGGGGTAACCAAATTGTCCCGGTTGCTAGGGAGTATAGAGTCACATGGGGTAACCAAATCGGCCCGGTTGCTAGGGAGGGTAGAGTCACATGGGGTAACCAAATTGGCCCGGTTGCTAGGGAGGGTAGAGTCACATGGGGTAGCCAAATTGGCCCGGTTGCTAGGGAGGGTAGAGTCACATGGGGTAACCAAATTGTCCCGGTTGCTAGGGAGGGTAGAGTCACATGGGGTAGCCAAATTGGCCCGGTTGCTAGGGAGGGTAGAGTCACATGGGGTAGCCAAATTGGCCCGGTTGCTAGGGAGGGTAGAGTCACATGGGGTAACCAAATTGGCCCGGTTGCTAGGGAGGGTAGAGTCACATGGGGTAACCAAATTGGCCCGGTTGCTAGGGAGGGTAGAGTCACATGGAGTAACCAAATTGGCCCGGTTGCTAGGGAGGGTAGAGTCACATGGGGTAGCCAAATTGGCCCGGTTGCTAGGGAGGGTAGAGTCACATGGGGTAACCAAATTGGCCCGGTTGCTAGGGAGGGTAGAGTCACATGGGGTAACCAAATTGGCCTGGTTGCTAGGGAGGGTAGAGTCACATGGAGTAACCAAATTGGCCCGGTTGCTAGGGAGGGTAGAGTCACATGGGGTAACCAAATTGTCCCGGTTGCTAGGGAGTATAGAGTCACATGGGGTAACCAAATCGGCCCGGTTGCTAGGGAGGGTAGAGTCACATGGGGTAACCAAATTGGCCCGGTTGCTAGGGAGGGTAGAGTCACATGGGGTAGCCAAATTGGCCCGGTTGCTAGGGAGGGTAGAGTCACATGGGGTAACCAAATTGGCCCGGTTGCTAGGGAGGGTAGAGTCACATGGGGTAACCAAATTGGCCTGGTTGCTAGGGAGGGTAGAGTCACATGGGGTAACCAAATTGGGCCGGTTGCTAGGGAGGGTAGAGTCACATGGGGACCATGGGGTAACCAAATTGGCCCGGTTGCTAGGGAGGGTAGAGTCACATGGGGTAACCAAATTGGTCCGGTTGCTAGGGAGGGTAGAGTCACATGGGGTAACCAAATTGGGCCGGTTGCTAGGGAGGGTAGAGTCACATGGGGACCATGGGGTAACCAAATTGGCCTGGTTGCTAGGGAGGGTAGAGTCACATGGGGTAACCAAATTGGTCCGGTTGCTAGGGAGTGTAGAGTCACATGGGGTAACCTCCTCGTGGTCACTATAATGTGGTTCTCGCTCTCGGTGGGGCGTGTGGTGAGTTGTGCGTGGAGAATAGCGTGAAGCCTCCACACGCGCTACGTCTCCATGGTAACGCGCTCAAGTCACGTGATAAGATGCGCGGATTGACGTCTCAGATGTGGAGGTAACTGAGATTCGTCCTCCGCCACCCGTATTGAGGCGAGTCACTACACCACCACGAGGACTCGGAGCACTTTGGGAATTGGGCGTTACAGATTGGAGAGGAAAGCAAATGGATGATTTTGTCCTCTTTATTGTTAGTCAGCACGTTTAATACACACTTTTAAGTTGGAGCGCAAACTGAATAATTGGTTAAGAGCTAATGATTAATCGCTTATCAAAATAATCATTAATTGCAGCTCTACTGTCTACGCGAAACAACTGCAATATTAAAGACATCTCATTTGTGATGATATTTCCTGTGTTTAGTTTAAAGACATAAAAAACAAAGTGCTGTGGCGGTAAATGATACTAGACATGTTAATGCCGTGTTCTTTTGATCTATACCATATGACAATGATTATGATTTATATAGCATGTTACTAACAAGTACTTTAAATAATAGCATGTTGTAATCATCATGGTAGTGCACGAGAACCTGTCCCATTGAAATGGTCATAGTTGGTAAATTTCTCTTTATTGGGTCACTGTACTTTATGATTGCCATTCAAATACCGTTTAGGTGTCTAAATGAATTCATTCAGCGCTTCTGCCGTTACCGTGAGCGTCATTTTCCTCAACGACAATATTCAGAGAGGAAGTTGATCAATGTGCACTTTGTGTCGAGTCGAGCTAAAGTAAATACTAAAGTACAGATCCTGTAGTGTACTGCAGTATTTATTCAGCGGCTCCTGTGGCTCAATCGCACCCGTCACATGTCCTACACAAATATGATTTCTCCAGTGCGCAACACAAGCTCACACAAACTCTTCTGTACACCAGCTGTACCTCTTTTTTGGCGCAAGGTCATTTGCTGTCAATTAACCGTCTCTGTGACCCAGAAAACTGACCCGGTGTGTGTCGGCCGTGAGCACACCAGTGCACTGGGTCTCTTCCAGTTATGTCTGATTATCCAGATTATCCAGGTCTCAAACTGGTATTGGAGAGCTGTGATTGGTTGTTGTTACTGCTGTGTGAGTGTCAGTACATGTACAGCATCTGCCAGTGTCGGGTTACTGGGTCGGGTGGAACTGAAGCCTGGAAAGTCCATCAGCAAAGCCACTGAATTCTGGAAGATGTTGCTGTTATGCAACTTCATTACGGCTTCAATTCAGTTTTGTTTCTTTCCCGTCACCGCGGTCGATGTGAGGATTCTGAACTATGCAGCTGGGTTTGTTTGTTTGCAAATGCTTCATTTTATAATCATTCATTAGTCTTGTGGCGTCTGCTGTGTGCTGTTGTGTTGGGTGTTTAGAGCACTGATTTGACATTTATTTATTTTTGATTTTCTCCCTTTTTCTCCCCGATTTGTAATGCCCAATTCCCAATGCGCTCCAAGTCCTCGTGGTGGCGTAGTGACTCGCCTCAATCCAGGTGACGGAGGACGAATCTCAGTTGCCTCCGAGTCTGAGACCGTTAATCCACGCATCTTATCACATGGCATGATGAGTGCGTTATCGTGGAGACGTAGTGCGTGTGGAGGCTTCACGCTATTCTCCACGGCATCCACGCACAACTCACCACACGCCCCACCGAGCGAGAAACACATTATAGTGACCACGAGGAGGTTACCCCATGTGACTCTACCCTCCCTAGCAACTGGCCCAATTTGGTTACCCCATGTGACTCTACCCTCCCTAGCAACTGGCCCAATTTGGTTACCGGGCCAATTTGGTTACCCCATGTGACTCTACCCTCCCTAGCAACCGGACCAATTTGGTTACCCAATGTGACTCTACCCTCCCTAGCAACCGGGCCAATTTGGCTACCCCATGTGACTCCACCCTTCCTAGCAACCAGGCCAATTTGGTTACCCCATGTGACTCTACCCTCCCTAGCAACCGGGCCAATTTGGTTACCCCATGTGACTCTACCCTCCCTAGCAACCGGACCAATTTGGTTACCCAATGTGACTCTACCCTCCCTAGCAACCGGGACAATTTGGCTACCCCATGTGACTCCACCCTCCCTAGCAACCAGGCCAATTTGGTTACCCCATGTGACACTACCCTCCCTAGCAACCGGGCCAATTTGGTTACCCCATGTGACTCTACCCTCCCTAGCAACCGGGCCAATTTGGTTACCCCATCTGACTCTACCCTCCCTAGCAACCGGCCCAATTTGGTTACCCCATGTGACACTACCCTCCCTAGCAACCGGGCCAATTTGGTTACCCCATCTGACTCTACCCTCCCTAGCAACCGGGCCAATTTGGTTACCCCATGTGACTCTACCCTCCCTAGCAACCGGGCCAATTTGGTTACACCATGTGACTCTACCCTCCCTATCAACAGGGCCAATTTGGTTGCTAAGGAGACCTGACTGGAGTCACTCAGGCCCCAAACACGCAACATTAAGATTTTCACAGAAACATGACTTACATTTAGGGTTGTTTCTTACCAAAACCTATCATATATCTTCAGAAGACTTGGAAAGTGCTGCACAGGATGCGTGGACTACTTTAATGATTCTTTTAGTCCTTTGTTAAGCTTCATAGTGAGACACTATTAACTGCCGATGTATTGAATAGATGGACCAGGATGTTCATTAATTGTGCGTTCCACATAGGTTTGAAACCACATAATTAAGTGGTGGTATCAGTAGCTGTATGAATGAGCACTTCCGCTCCTGTTGTGTCCATTGTGTGACCATTGCATGATGTCTAACATTCTCTGTTTGTGTGTGTTTGTCTCAGAGGAACAGAAATGTGCAGGAGTCTGGTGCCCGCCTGTGCCCGCCCCAGTGTGCCCACCTGATTCAGTACTTACCCGCAGCTACACACCTCCTGCAGACTGCTGCCCGACATTATCCCCTCAGTGCACTTGTGCCCAGTGCCCGCCCCCGCCAGACTGTAGCAGCGGGCATAGAGCTGTGTTGGTGAGAGAGGGCATTGGAGCGCCAGGAGACTGTTGCCACAACTACACCTGCCAGAGAGGTAAAGACACGTAGAGAGCACAACGATAGAACCACAACAGTGGCTGCCCACTTTTCAGCTATCTTTGTTCTGGAAGTATTTTTAAGAGAGCAGTGAAAGACAGGAAATGATGAGGTGTGAGAAATGGGCGGAGTCAGTGAAAAAGGGCTTCTGTGTTTGTTCTGCGCCAGCGGCAAATATTCTGTTTACCAACGGTCTTAATTCCCGCTGTGGCCTCTCGGCCTGCCGGTCAATGTGTGCTGCCGCCTGGAAATAATGGATTTACAGAGAGACACGACGAGTGCAAGAAAACTGCTTATGCACCAGTGTGAAGATACAACAGAGCATGATGGGAAGGGTCAACAGGTCACTCATGGGAATGTGTGTGTGTGTGTGTGTGTGTGTGTGTGTGTGTGTGTGTGTGTGTGTGTGTGTGTGTGTGTAAGTGACAAGTGTGTGTGTGTGTGTGTGTGTGTGTGTGTAAGTGACAAGTGTGTGTGTGTGTGTGTGTAAGTGACAAGTGTGTGTGAGTGTGTGACGTGTGTGTGTGTGTGAGTGACGTGTGTGTGTGTGTGTGTGTGTATAAGTGTGTGTGTGTGTGTGTGTCAGTGTGTGTGTGTGTGTGAATGTGTGTGTGTGTGTATGTAGATGGATAGACAAAACAGACAGACATATTGATATACATTTATATAGATTGATTGATTGAGATATATATATATATATAGAGAGAGAGAGAGAGAGAGAGAGAGAGAGAGAGAGATTGATATATACACACACACACACACACAGATATATAGATACATATTATTATTGGGACTTTGGTTGCACACTAAACTGATTTTCGGAGTTGATTAATTTTGGACTCTTGTAGCCTCAATGTCCTTTATAAGGAAAGACTAAAAATGTTTCACCATTCTATAAACCGATTAAATATGTATATATATATATCAGCCTTTTCCACCACCTTGGTCATTGGTATTGGCAAAATCCTCTATCGGATGATCTTTAGTCAAGAATAAGAGTTATAATAAACTGACCAGGAAACCAAAACGAGACTTAAAGTAACAGTTCTCTCAGAAATTGAACTTAGAAGCTCAAAGCACATAAAGGCAGCATATAAGCAATCCAAACGACTCTTGCTGTTAAATCCAGTCTTCAGAAGTGATGAAAATGATCAATATTTAAGGCCTTTTTTACTATAAATCTCCATTTTCACTTTCACATTCTTTTTGATTATGGTGTATCGCATTCTTCACGCATATCACCACCTACTGGGCAGGGAGAAGAATTTATAGTAAAAAGGACTTGTATATTGATCTGTTTCTCACTCACACCTATCATATCACTTCTGAAGACATGGATTAAACCACTGGAGTCTTATGGGTTACTTTTGTGCTGCATTTATGTGCTTTTTGGAGTTTCAAAGTTTTGGACCCTGTTGACTAGCATTGTATGGACCTACAGAGCTGAAATATTCTTCTTTTTTGGCAGAAGATGTAAAAGTCATACAATAAATGATGAAAGAATTTTCATTTTTTAGGTGAACTGTTCCTTGAAGGCAAGAAATGACTTTGGTACATGTTGATTAAACCACAGAAGTACTATAGTCTGATCCAGAGGAGATGTATGATTCAGCAAAGGGAATCTGTGTGGATCGTTAATGATCCGTACAGTAGCTATTGTGCATTTTGCGGTGCGGTTTGGAGACAGAGCAGCTTTCCGTCTGTTATTGCAGAGATGTGACTCTGTCCGTCTGCTGTCTGCAGAGCATACTTGGCCTCGGCTGCTGTTTTTCTATGTGCAAGTGTGTGTTTTTGCGTGAGTGAGCACCAATTACATGCGGCTTCACATGCCAGCGCTGAGAATTCCAGCTGGAGTTGGCAGTATTGTTTGGACGGAGCGCCGAAGGTTTCACAAAAGTGCTGAGCTCACTAATATCAGCCGGGGGGGGGGGGGGGGTAGTTTAACCCTTTAAGCTTGGATGGGCCAGCAACAAAATAACTGCAGTCTTGAAACAAGTGTTTAAAATTTGCAGATAAATCAGAAGTGTTATGTTTGATCATTTATAAATGTTGCACTGTTCATATTATTGCATCAGTAAAACATGAAACTGATCAAATATTCATGTGTCATATGTTGTTGGAAAGATCTCAGAGTAAAATACAACCAGACTATTTGTTTTACTCACAGACAAAAATATAGTGAGTAACAGCTAAATATATGTCTTTGACAGTTATGTTGGTGTTGCTTATATGCCGCGTTTTTGCTTATAACTTCAACATAAATTGTCACATATCATTATTTAGAGTCAGTGATTATCTTTCAATCGAGTCCACACACAAGATAATCAGATGTATAGATCATTTTATAATCCACATGAAGCACAATGTTACATATGACCACCAGGAGATGGCGCCAAATACATGACACAGACTCAATGATGACTCAAATGGCACAGAATGAAACTGAATGAGATGATTATCTTTCAAACGAGTCCACACACAAGATAATCAGATGTATTGATCATTAGATAATCCACATGAAGCACAATGTTACATATGACCACCAGGAGATGGCGCCAAATACACGACACAGACTCAATGATGACTCAAATGACACAGAATGAAACTGAATGAGATGATTATCTTTCAATCGAGTCCACACACAAGATAATCAGATGTATAGATCATTAGATAATCCACATGAAGCACAATGTTACATATGACCACCAGGAGATGGCGCCAAATACACGACACAGACTCAATGATGACTCAAATGACACAGAATGAAACTGAATGAGGTGATTATCTTTCAATCGAGTCCACACACAAGATAATCAGATGTATAGATCATTAGATAATCCACATGAAGCACAATGTTACATATGACCACCAGGAGATGGCGCCAAATACATGACACAGACTCAATGATGACTCAAATGACACAGAATGAAACTCATTCTGTGAAATCTCATGACTAAAATCATGTCTGTATGCTATGCAAACCTTTAGTCATTGTTGTGTTTGCATGTGTAATTAGTTCTTATGTACAATTATTATCTTTTATTTGTTTGGAGATGTTTTTGGACACTATGATCAATTATATTTGTAATGTTGCAACTTTTAATTGCTTTGTCGTATCAACACAAATGTTTTCTCAGATACAGTTGACATGATTGGGAACAAAACAAAAGCAGTTTTCCGGAGCAACCTTATTTATACGCTAAGATATAGAATATCAAATCAGAAAAAAAAAAGAACAAAAGTACATTTTTGGCTCAATTTTTTGTTTTGTGATTTTTCAGTCTCTGAATGTTTCATAATCTATATCATTAAAATATGTGAAAAGTTTTCTTTACGAAGATACCAAACACTCGACTGTCTACTTGTTTTTTTTTTTTTTTTGGTCGAGTTATAATCCTTTAATTTTGGGTATGCCACTGAAACAGGAAATCTTTAATAACACCTTCAGAGCTTAAAGGGTTAATAAAAGTCTAAAACACATCCCATGTATAATTGTAAGCGATTGATTCATTGCTCGACCGCACTGAAGAAAGTCTCTGTGTTTTGCAGATTCTTCACGGTGCGTTCATAACGGGAAGGACTTTGTGGATGGCGACGTGTATCGGATGGACTCGTGTTGGCTCTGTCGGTGTCGGGCTGGAATATCATTCTGCACTAAAGCCGAATGTGCCAAACCGGTCTGTGAGAACTTCTACGTCCCAGAGGGGGAATGTTGTCCCGTCTGTATCGGTACAGAAGCCTTTGATTTACTCTTTCAGTTACAGTAATTACACCATTTAACATTTGTTTGTAAAATTGTACTTATTTCAGGAAATGTTGCCATGGCAACTGATACTTGTAATTAAAGTTTGAGGAATCTGATCCTTGACCAATAGCAATGGTTCAGTTTACATATGGTGCATCTTGATTTTAGGATTTCTAATAGCAAGTTTAACAACTCGTCTTGTTTGCTAATGACTCCTGGTATACAGGAAGTAAATACAGTTATGTGGTAATCGTTTTTGTAAGGGAGGTTCCTCACGTTTTCCCATTTATTTTTCCTCGCACAACCTTTTTCAGGACATTGTGTGCATTTGTGTCTGCAGATGTGGAGCTGTTGTCGCTGGAGAGCACGAAGGCGAGCTGCTGGATGGATCATAAGCTGCGAGCGCACGACGAACAGTGGAAAGAGGACGACTGCACGTTCTGTCAGTGTGTGGACGGAGAACCTCACTGTACCGCGATGGCCTGCAAACAGAGCTGCCAGAACCCCGTTAAAATCCCTGGAGAGTGCTGCCCGTTCTGCGAGGGTACGGACAAGTCCTTGACAACATGTAACATGCTAATGTGAACCGTTACCGTACGCTCGGCGTTTGGGGAAATTGACGTGATGTTTACACAAGCTGAAAGAGCAACGCTTCGGCACGGCGGAAGTCTCTCATTCACAGAGGAAACGCGTGTCGACACGTCTCAAACTATTCCAAGTATTCAAAACATAGTCTCAAAGATCGCAACCCTTCCGTTGGGGTCACAAATTGGTTTTGGTTGCCAGGTTGAGGTCACAAATGGGTTTTGGTTGCCAGGTTGAGGTCACAAATTGGTTCTGGTTGCCAGGTTGGTTGAGGTCACAAATGGGTTTTGGTTGCCAGGTTGAGGTCACAAATGGGTTTTGGTTGCCAGGTTGAGGTCACAAATGGGTTTTGGTTGCAGGTTGAGGTCACAAATGGGTTTTGGTTGCCAGGTTGGTTGAGGTCACAAATGGGTTTTGGTTGCCAGGTTGGTTGAGGTCACAAATGGGTTTTGGTTGCCAGGTTGATGTCACAAATGGGTTTTGGTTGCCAGGTTGAGGTCACAAATGGATTTTGGTTGCCAGGTTGGTTGAGGTCACAAATGGATTTTGGTTGCCAGGTTGGTTGAGGTCACAAATGGGTTTTGGTTGCCAGGTTGGTTGAGGTCACAAATGGGTTTTGGTTGCCAGGTTGAGGTCACAAATGGGTTTTGGTTGCCAGGTTGGTTGAGGTCACAAATGGGTTTTGGTTGCCAGGTTGGTTGAGGTCACAAATGGGTTTTGGTTGCCAGGTTGGTTGAGGTCACAAATGGGTTTTGGTTGCCAGGTTGATGTCACACATGGGTTTTGGTTGCCAGGTTGAGGTCACAAATGGATTTTGGTTGCCAGGTTGAGGTCACAAATGGATTTTGGTTGCCAGGTTGAGGTCACAAATGGATTTTGGTTGCCAGGTTGAGGTCACACATGGGTTTTGGTTGTCAGGTTGAGGTCACACATGGGTTTTGGTTGCCAGGTTGAGGTCACAAATGCGTTTTGGTTGCCAGGTTGAGGTCACAAATGCGTTTTGGTTGTCAGGTTGAGGTCACACATGGGTTTTGGTTGTCAGGTTGAGGTCACACATGGGTTTTGGTTGCCAGGTTGAGGTCACAAATGGATTTTGGTTGCCAGGTTGAGGTCACGAATGGGTTTTGGTTGCCAGGTTGAGGTCACACATGGGTTTTGGTTGCCAGGTTGAGGTCACAAATGGATTTTGGTTGCCAGGTTGAGGTCACAAATGGATTTTGGTTGCCAGGTTGAGGTCACGAATGGGTTTTGGTTGCCAGGTTGAGGTCGCAAATGGGTTTTGGTTGCCAGGTTGAGGTCACACAATATTAGAAATGTGTGTGATGTGTTGATTGTGTGAGTTGGATGCATTTCATACAAGATCTGGCAACTGGACAACCTTGATATAATATATTGATGTGATTATTCATATATCCCGGGAGAAATAACAAAACGGGAGGGGGTGGGAGATATGGGAGACTCCCGGGAAAAACGGGGGTGAGTGACGACAAGCCGATCCCGAAGCAGTGATCAGTTTTACCTCTGATATTTGGGATCTAACATCGCTTAATGTCAATGTTAAGCATATTGGACACTTCAGTTTTGTTCATAGGCTTGTAATATTTGGAATTGTTTTGTTAGACGAGTAAAAAATAGAAAAAGGTCCATTTATAAAAATAGTGGAAAATTACATCTGTTTTATTATATAAACTCATTTGCAGTTAATTGTTATTTCAGCCTCTTTCCAGTCACAGACACTTTATATATCAGACGTCAGAGAACATCCTGGAACTTTGTTTGGGGGAAATTGTAACGTTTAATCATTTATTTTATTATGAAAATTACATTCTGCATTGAAGAAAGGTCGATTTTGTTTGTATATGCGGTCAATAATAGTTCTTAGAAAGAAAATCGGAATCGGAAAACATCGGTATCGGCAGGTCACACCTGGAACATTGCAATCGGTGCATCTCTACATATGACTATATAGATAGTCTATAGATTGTGTAATAAACACCATGTGACAAAGCATAGATATGGATGTAGATATAAGTTGGTTAATACGCCGCACTGTAAGACCTCCACAGACTCAGATCTGTCTCTAAGCTGAAATATATGTCTGTTTAAAGGTATCAGCCAATTAATTCATTAAACTTGCGTTCCACTTACATCCACTCAATAGTGCACAACTGTAGGCGTCCTACAGACTACATAAGCTTTCACTTTTACTGCTTCAACCAGCTAAATGGAAGCCACCTGCTGTTCTTAATGATGGATTATTATTTCTTCTGGGAAGAATAATTAATTGCATCTCTTAGCTGCATCAGTGCCAATGGCACATGTGGCGTTCCTTTAGTGTTGCACTCGACAAAAGCTCGTCCTTGAGGTTTGAGGGTTGTGTTTCAGATGACAGGAGCGATGATGTTTACAGCAGAAATCGGAAAGGCATTGCTTTTGTTCACGCTAGCATGCTAGCATGCTTCATCCTGCAATTTTAAGCCATGTGAGCAGGTACTCGTTCATCAAAGCTGTCGGATCAGGGGGACGGCTGGTAATTGCAGCTGCGTTTATGTGTAATCACTGGACACTGGACGCTTCTGGTTGCAGTTAACGCTGCACCGGGATGCTGTTTAGGAACACGAGACCCCCAGGAGCGGCTCAAATACTGCGTGCCGAGCAACACATGAGTGTTTCAAAGTAGTCGAACACATCAGGAAGTATTTAGCAGAAATATCCGAGCAGTTTACCTCAAATTGAAACATCTGACACACTTATCAAACACATCCTGAAAGTAGAAAATCATGCCTGCCTGGAAGATACTTCACGTAAGTTTGTAAACGCAAACAATTACAGCTGCACATGCTCGATTGTGTGGAAATGCAATGTTACGTGCATTAAGTAGTTGTTGCATTCTTGGCATGTCCACAAGAGGCGATATAGTGGGCAAAAGTTGTCTTTCAGGTCAACTCATGTCATGGTGAAAGCTTTAAAGTTTGTTAAAAGAATATTCTGGGTTCAATAAAAGTGAAGTTCAATCGGCATAATGTTGATTACCACAAAAAATAGCTTTTCTTTAAAAACAGAAAAAATCGAAGTTCCAGTGAGGAACCTACAAATCCTACAAACCGCCTGCGGGTCCAAAAGAGGGCGCTATATCGCAAAAAAAGTCCCCATATATACGATTATAATTTTAAACTTGAAATGATTTGTATTTTATTCATGTATTTTCATAGTTTATTATCGAAACTCGTGGTCAGGGGCAAAGCTAAAACTGGAAAATAAAATATATAATGCATAAAACGTTTGAAAAGTAACAATATAAATGATGAAAGTCTTGCTACAAAGTTTCCAATTCAGTTTTAATGAGACCTTCATGTTACAAAAACAAATAAAGTTAGTTTAAATAATAGTCAACCCCTTGGACAATAATGTGCCCCGAGATGTATATGCAATGCGCTAGTCAAGCATGTGTGATCTCTTATAAAGTGTGTTTCTGGCCTTATTGTGCATGACTCACTGCTGCACGTCTTTCCAAAGGAATAAATATTTGACTTTGACTTTGTAATCCTTCATCCAAGCACTTGCTCCGCCCCTGAAATGACTTTCCTTTCAGGCTGACGTCACAGAGGCCCCATGGGCTATTATATAATGTTATTTTAGCAAGCTTGAATATCACCTCTCTCAGATACGTCACATTACGTAAGTCAAATGCATTGTGAATGGGAACTAAATTTATCACCTATTCATTTTCTCTTCTAGAGCCGTCATATGAGACGGTGAGTCCGCTGCTGTGCCCTCCGCTGGAGAACTGCTCTCTCTCTGGGCACGAGTGCCCGTATGGCTTCCAGCAGGACCCCAGTGGCTGTCTGCTGTGCCAGTGTGTGAGCAGTGAGTATATACACACACACGCACACACACGTGCGCATTCACACAAAAGCTCATGAGAACCGGCTTGCGTGCAAACCGCTTCCAAAATACTGCGTGTTTTTGTTTGAGAAAGCGCAACGACCCACGACACAAGCAAACAGACTCCGCACACACACGAGAGTCAAAAACATGATCTCAGATGTTAATCCATCTCACAAATCTGCACAACTCTTGCCATGACTTCTCTGACGTTTGACGGTTGTTTCTCACGTGATGTCAGGGCTTGGTTGGCATCATGGCACATTTTTCTGGGCTTGTAAACTGTTCCGAATAATTACGCCTGCAAGCTCTCAAAAACTTGCAATAATCGATCACGTTTTTTTTTAGAGGTGAAGTGTGTAATTTCTGTGGCATGAGCAGTTCTTGCAAGGCAGCAAATGATACGTGTTGAAGTATGAGTTAGAAATATACAAGATATAAACACAAATAAAAATGAGGTTATAAATAAAAATGTAAATTCATACGATTCTGAATTTACATTCACATTCTTGCACCAATTCTGCGTAATGAGCCGTGTGGTCTCGTAAATGCATTAAAACTGCATTCCTTTCATCGGTTTAAACAAACAGTGATCGGCACACGTACTGTATATTTTCGTCCATACCCCGATTTTGCGCTGCTTGTAAACACCTTTACAGGCGTTCTTACTGGCTTATCCAATGTGCAAGTGTTGTGTGCATGACCGTTATGTTTTGACATCAAAATTAGAGAATAACTGGATGATTTCAAGACTCATGTAAATCATGTTGGATATTTAAAATAAGCTGATTTGTGGTCATTTTCAGCGCATTAGTGTGCATGTAAATGCATTAGATGAGTGAAAGCAGATTTATGAAAGAAGGCCCGTCGGAGTTCAGTGTGCAAATATAACACTGATGTTTATTATGTCTTTTGTTATAAAAGTGCAAGTGCAAGGAAACCCATATAAGGGTAAACTTGTTGGTTTGAGCTGAATTAACTGCAGAAATTTGCGTTGAAGAAACAAATGAAAGAGTAGGAAGAACCCAAACACCATTACCATCCCTTCTAACCCACAGTATTTCCATTCTTCAGGAAGTAAAACTAGATAGACAGACAGACAGACAGACTCTCAGGTAAACCGATGGATGGATGGATGGATGGATGGATGGAGAGAAACATAGATAGACACAGATAGACAGAAAGATAGAGAGACAGATGGATAGACAGGCAGACAGATAGTCAGGTAAACCATTGGATGGATGGATGGATGGTCAGACTGTCAGATAGACAGACAGACAGACAGACTGTCAGTTAAACCGATAGATAGATGGATGGATGGATAGTCGGTCGGATGGATGGATGGATGGATGGATGGATGGATGGATGGACAGACTGTCAGATAGACAGACAGACAGACAGACAGACTGTCAGTTAAACCGATAGATGGATGGATGGATGGATGGAAACATAGACACAGATAGACAGAAAGATACAGAGACAGATGGATAGACAGGACAGACAGATAGTCAGGTAAACCATTGGATGGATGGGATGGATGGATAGATGGTCAGACTGTCAGATAGACAGACAGACAGACTGTCAGTTAAACCGATAGATGGATGGATGGTCGGTCGGATGGATGGATGGATGGTCAGACCATCAGATGGATGGATGGATAGATGGATAGATGGATAGATAGTCAGACTCAGATAGATAGACAGACAGACTGTCAGTTAAACCGATGGATGGATGGTCGGATGGATGGATGGATGGATGGTCAGACCATCAGATGTATGGATGGATGGATGGATGGATGGATGGATAGATGGATAGATAGTCAGACTGTCAGATAGATAGACAGACAGACTGTCAGTTAAACCTATGGATGGATGGTCGGTTGGTCAGATGGATGGATGGTCAGACCATCGGATGGATGGATGGATGGATGGATGGATGGTCAGACCATCAGATGTATGGATGGATGGTCAGACTGTCAGATAGATAGACAGACAGACAGACTCTCAGGTAAACTATTCAATGGATGGATGGATTGATAGATAGATAGTCTGTCAGGTAAACCATATGATGGGTGGATGGATGGTCAGACCATCAGATAGATAGATGGATGGATAGATAGACAGACTGTCAGATAGATAGATAGTCTGTCAGGTAAACCATATGATGGATGTATGGATGGATGGATGTATGGATGGATAGGTAGTCAGACTGTCAGATAGATAGACAGACTCTCAGGTAAACCATTGAATTAGAAGATGGATGGATGGATGGATGGATACACAGACATACAGACTGTCAGGTAAACTGACCGACTGATAGACAGACAACCAAGTTTATAAGTTTGTAGAATAGCAGTATTGTGGCTTTGTCAGGACAACACTGACACACATGTTTGTACAGTACCTCAGCGTATATATAAATACATATTCTTATTTGGTCTCTTTCAGATGACACCTGTCCTGTTATGTCCTCATACTGTTCTCTGGAGTGTCCTCTGGGATATCAGAAAGATCACTATGGTTGTGAAGTTTGTGAGTGTAGCGTACCAAATTGTCGCCCCATGACCTGCAGCAAGACCTGTCCGTATGGATATGTGTAAGTGTATACATCTCTACTCTGAACCCAGACTGACCTTTGCTCCAGAGCTGGGCTTCATAACTCATAACTTTCTTTTAAAATTACAAGTGTGAAATGCCGGTTCAATATATGTTCGAGAAAATCGCCCCCTGTAATCACTTGAACCTAGTCAAACATCTGGATGCTTTTTCTCCTCAGAGCGTCTTGCGTCCGAGCCAACACTTTCATTTCATGGCCATGTGTCCGTTTCAAAACAAAGATCAAACGCACATTGGCACAAACACGTCCTGTATGTGAGTGCGCCGAGATGCCGACTCGTCTCTAAAGCACGAATCCCCAACAGAGGACAGAGCGGATCGATTTTCATTAGATTACCGAGGTCTGGAATCTCTCCGGGGACGCGGGACTTCCTGGATCATTTCTGAGGAGCCTTTAGAAGTCTGAATCCTCTGAGATCAGTGGCGTCTCTACATCTCGCTCTCTGGAGGAAATCCCTGTTTATAGTGGCTCACATCGAGAACAGGAGATGATATTTGGCTTTGAGTGTTTGGGGATGACAAGAGACCCCTTTGTGTTTCTAAAATATCTCATTTGTGGTTTTGAGGCACTGAATCCTGGTCCAAATCAGCACACTGAACTACAGCGCTGTCGAATGAATAAGACCCGAGATGAAGACAGAGTTCAAGTCCTTGCTTGATGTGCAAGTGTCGGAGATCGAGCGGCTGTTTGTGTTGACATTTCTCACAGTCGAAAGCGTCGGGCTCCACACAAAAGGGGTCTTACATCGCTTCCCGTTCTCTATAGGGCTTAAAACATCATCGGACCTGATAGGACGGAACGGCCCATTGGCAGAGGCCCGCAGGAATGCGTGTCGAGTCAGCAGTCGTCCCGAGTGAAACTCTACCGGCCGAGTTTAAACAAAGCAGGACTCCAGGGTCACGGGCCGCTCGCCTCTGTGTTTGTGTACAGTAGATCTCTGTGTGCTGTCTCAGCAGTGAGTATCTACTGTACGGCGAGGGGACGTGAGGGGCTGTTTAATTAATGACTGACAGTATAATTAACTGTGGCTGATAATGATGCAGTGCTGGTTAATGAGGTTTATCAGTGATGAATGGAGCCCTCATGAAGTCTGTATTGTATGTCATCTAGCTGATGCTTTATTTTATGAAAAACCCCATGGACTTACATTGGAGGAGGGACTCCTGTCATGCCGAGACGTCAGCTGAGGTGATGTTCAGTGTTAATGCTGGAGTATTGTGTGTGTGATATCAGAGTTGTTACATATTTCTCTCATCTGGACTCTTCAAAGCGGCTCATATACTGCAGGTGAAAACACAACCAGATGCCCGTTACATCCGTTTGAGCGTCTGGAAACGGTGTATCGCACCTCTACAAACGGCAGTCAGGTCGTTCCGCTCTGACTTACGGTTCTGCTCAGAACACCTTAATGAATCATGACATTATTATCATAAAAGTGTCATTTGTTATTATTAGCTATCGAGAAATGTTCTTTCATGTGTCTTTAGAAGTTTAACTGTGTTTGAACTTAGCCGTGTGTTTCTGTTGCTAATCACCACGCTGGAGATTGGAGGCCACGGGTTTGTGGGCCAGTATAGACATGTCGTTTTCCAGGTGGTTTCTGTTTCAATGTTGTATCATTGTTACTACAGAAGAAAGCGGATGGTTTTCCGACATGAGAAAAAGTCAAATCTTTTACAAATGTAGTTCAAAAAACATTTTTATGTCCATGTTGGTTTCATACATTTTTAAAAAAACATATTTATAGCATTGTCTACCCCCCCCAACCCCCAAAAAAATATACATTTATTTAATCACAAAAATGTCAAGTGGTGTGACAGGGTGGAGGGCGGGGCTAAAGGCCGACTGCGGACGGTGGTGCGACGCTGTCCATCATTTGTGTGTGTTTGTCATTTAAATGTCATTTATATGGTTCTCGGATACGCCGTAGCTTGGTCCACAGCCACTCGTCCACCCTCTATCGGACGACAGTCGCGGCTCTCCAGGCAGATCGGAGGCAGGCCTCCGGCCCCTGGTGGACGGAACGTCCCGCCACGTTCTCGGGGAACAGAAGGGGTCTCCCTCGCCCCTGGCAGCGGTTCTCCCACACCAGGCGGTCGGCCGGGAGCCCCTCCGGCGGTCCTCCCTTGACCCAGTCGCGTTTAGCGGCTGGTTGGGGTCTCTGTTCTGTCACACGACAACAAAATGGCCAGCTGCATGTTGGTTACACCAGCTGACTGACTTTTTAAATATTAATAATATTTCAAAACAAAAAACACTTATGCCATTTTTTTTTTATTCCTTTAAAAAAGTATTTTATATTTGTTACTGTCACGGGACGGTTATGCCACATGACATTTTTGACCGGATGGATGCATGATATTTTTCCCCCATTTTTGAACTCTTTTGAAAGCATATTCATCATAGTTGAGGTGTATTAAAGTAACCGTTTTGTGTGTTTTGTAACATTGTAATAATAGATCTGGAGAGAAAAAATGATCGTCACGTCATTGAACCATACTTTGGTGTTTCTCATCTCAGGAGGAACAAACACGGTTGTGAGATGTGTCGCTGTGTGAAGTGTCCCCCGTTCACCTGCGACAAACACTGCGGCGACGGCTTCAGGAAGAACAGAAAGGGCTGCAGCATCTGCGAATGTAACGGTGAGTTGCTGCACAAATGCGGTTTCTTGATCCATAGGATGTTCAGGTCAGAACTCTGGTCCGGTTTAAACAGGAATCACAGGTCATGAAACTTCCATCTGGTCTGGATCATCTAGTGTCACATGAGCAGTTTTACTGCGACTGCAGGTTCTGCTGAGTTTAATCACTTTACTGTGAGCCGTAGCAGACAGACAATAAACATCTTCTGCATGTTTATTACACGCACTAAACTAAGTACGTGCAAAACTACTACTTGGTTGGTTGAGGAAGCCCTGTATAAGTAGGCTGGATTACAGTCACGATCACCACACGTTAGCTGGAGATGTAAACTATGTGTATTAATGTGATTTTAGTGTGGCAAACTGTTATGGAATAACATTAGCCTTCAGGTTCAATGCTAGCTATGTTTGGGTACATTATTGCTTGTAACATAGCTAGTTATAATCATTGATTAAACAAACGTAAGACATAAAGCCATCATAATACAGAAATATTCTTAGCTACACTGTTATTATAATGATATGAGTTAATAACTTATCTGTAATAAAATGTTGGAGATGGAAATTATCTCCTCAGTCCAGTCAGCTGTTTTGATGGCAGCAGCACCTAGCTTCATACGAAACATGCTAGAAACATGTTAACAAACACCTAACAGAAACATGTTAGCAACAACTAGAGATATGCTAAAAATGCTAACAACATGATAAAACATGCTAACAATGCCTAACAATATGCTAGCAACACCTAGCTTCACGTTAAACATGCTAGCAACAATGTTTTAGCATGTAGCAAGGCATTGTTAACATGTTAAAACATGCTAGCATGCTAACAACAGCATTTTCTGCTATGAAAAGCTAGCAACATGTTAGCAGTGCTTAGCTACATATTCAAACATGTTAACAATGCCTAACTACATGCTAAGACATGCTAATATGTTAGAAACACCTAGCTTTATGCTGGTGGTGGTGGTGGCGTAGTGGCTAGAGCACAGGGCTGCTAACCAGAAGGTTGCTGGTTCGAACCCCACAGTCACCACCATTGTGTCCTTGAGTAAGACACTTAACTCCAGGTTGCTCCAGGGGGATTGTCCCTGTAATAAGGGCTCTGTAAGTCGCTTTGGATAAAAGCGTCTGCCAAATGCATAAATGTAAATGTAATAATGCTAGATTTATGCTAATAATGCTAGTAACATGCTAGTAATGCCTAGCTACATGATAAAACATATTAGCAACATGTTAAAACATGCTAACAATATCTAGCTTTGTTAAAATGCTAACAGCATGCTAGCAATGCATAACTACATGCTAAAACATGCTAACAATGCATAGCTACATGTTAAAATATGTTAATGCCTAGCAACATGTTAGCAACACATATATTAATGTTAAACATGCTAGAAACAATGTTTGCTACATGCTAAAACATGCTAGCAACACCTAGCTGTATTCTAAAAGTGCTAACAATGCCTAGCAACATGATAGCAACACCTAGCTTCATGATAAATATTTTAGCAACAATGCCATGCTAGCAACAATGTTTTAGCATGTAGCAAGGCATTGTTAACATGTTAAAACATGCTAGCATGCTAACCAACAGCATTTTCTGCTAAAAAAGCTAGCAACATGTTAGCAGTGCTTAGCTACATATTAAAACATGTTAACAATGCCTAACTACATGCTAAAACCTGCTAACATGTTAGAAGCACATAGCTTTATGGAGTAAATTTTTACTGTCGCCAATGGTGACCTTGACAGAAATTACACTTGCAAATAAATTTATTTGGTCACAAATGCGACCATTTTTAGTCGCAGTTTGGAGCCCTGCACAAGGATGATGATTTATCAACTTTATAGACATTACATTTTTATCGTCTGTTAATGCTGAACTTCTGTAAAGCTGCTTTGAAACGATGTGTGTTGTGAAAGGCGCTATACAAAAAAAATTGACTTGACTTGACTTTATGCTAATAATGCTAGTAACATGCTAGTAATGCCTAGCTACATGATAAAACATGCTAACCATTCCTAACATGCTAACAACACTTAGCTTCATGCTAAACATGTTAGCAACATGTTAAAACATGCTAACAATATCTAGCTTTGTTAAAATGCTAACAACATGCTAAAACATGCTAACAATGCATAGCTACACGTTCAAATATGTTAACGATGTCTAGCAACATGTTAGCAACACACATATTAATGCTAAACATGCTAGCAACAATGTTTGCTACATGCTAAAACATGCTAGCAACACCTAGCTTTATTCTAAAAGTGCTAGCAATGCCTAGCTACTTGTTAAAACATGCTAACAATGCCTAGCAACATGCTAAAACATTAACACTAAATTCAGTCCGTCTGTGACAAATTATTGATTGTACAACAGTCCATTAGCATGCTAACACCGTGTCCTAACCAGAAAAGCCACAATGCTGTGAAACGCAGTAAAAAGTAACTTTTCTGTGTTAATCTGAGTTTTTGTCCTAACCAGACATGACACACGATGGGCAACAGTGATGGGGCTTTCTATTTTTGGAATGGTTTCTATTTCTGCAACTTTATTTTGGCCGAGGGTGTCACACACCTACCAAATGTTGTGCTTGTTGTGCCGGAGTTCTGTCACACACACACACCAGTTCAGAATGGTAGTGCGGACACATCCCGGGTCATTCCAACTTTCTCTCGTCTTCCCTGTTACATGGAGATCAGCGAAATTACAACAGGAGTACCATGTGAGCATAAACGATCATAACAGACTGAAGAAGGATGCTACTCATAAAGTAAAAATGCCCTGTGTATGCATGTGATTTGTGTATTTATCCCTTTGGGGTTTGCCGTAGAAAGCGTTACGGAGTTTCAGTGAAAAATGAGTTGCGTTCAATAAACGTACTGTTCCATCTGTGATTGCTCTGATTTCTACATTTATTGTCAATTATCCTGATTTTAGTGTGTTCTGGTCCTCCTGTAGAACATTTTCAAGTTGATTTTGTGTTTTGATTAGATTCAGATCGTCATGTGACCAGCACGACGGCCTCCATTCAGCCGATGCCCGGTTACTGTCTGACAGGTAGTGGGCGGCACTTCGAGGAGGGTGACAGCTGGCACGACGGCTGCCGTGACTGTTACTGCCATTCTGGGCGTGAGATGTGTGTGCTCATTTCCTGTTCTGTGCCCACCTGCGCCCACCCTGTGCTCAGACCACACCAGTGCTGCCCCAGCTGTGTCGGTGCGTACAACGTACTGATGCTCAGACCCCATTTACACCCGGATCTAAAATAAACTTAATCCGAAATAAACGCAATACAGGTGTATATATTTCAGGTGTTGTGGTCTATAAGCACAGATATCTGTTGTAGCAGCACTAAGATAGCATGCTTTTATTTCCTGTAAACTTTGTTGAAGCATGCAACATGAAGGGAACATTTCTTTGCCACATTGAAAGCATTTCTATATGTTATTTAAACATAATGTTATGTGTGTTTGATATCAGATGAGTCTGGCAGTGGTCAGATCCCGGGGATGGACATGGTGGTGTGTCACGCTCCGGACGGGGAACTTTACGTGGAAGGAGAGACGTGGAGTTTGGACGAGTGCACACGCTGCACCTGCAGACAGGGTCGTGTGCTCTGTGATTCTGAAGTGTGTCCACCTGTCCTCTGCAACATGCCAATCAAAAACAAAGACACCTGCTGTTACACCTGCCCAGGTAACACACATCACCACTAATACACACGCAAATATCCTTATTAAATAGACATGCTGTTATGGCAACTGCTGTTTTAATATTAGTTTAAGCGTTATATAATGTAATGATGTTTGTTAATGTTAGGATGCTCCCTTGCTCTCTATTTAGTGCATGACTTAACCTCCAGTGTGCTGTCTGTCTGCACTGGTCTCAGAACAGTTATAGGAGAGCTATAGGATGCTCCCTATTTCGTGCATGACTTAACCTCCAGTGTGCTGTCTGTCTGCACTGGTCTCATAACAGTTATAGGAGAGCTATAGGATGCTCCCTATTTAGTGCATGACTTAACCTCCAGTGTGCTGTCTGTCTGCACTGGTCTCAGAACAGTTATAGGAGAGCTATAGGATGCTCCCTATTTAGTGCATGACTTAACCTCCAGTGTGCTGTCTGTCTGCACTGGTCTCAGAACAGTTATAGGAGAGCTTTAGGATGCTCCCTTGCTCCCTATTTAGTGCATGACTTAACCTCCAGTGTGCTGTCTGTCTGCACTGGTCTCAGAACAGTTATAGGAGAGCTATAGGATGCTCCCTTGCTCCCTATTTAGTGCATGACTTAACCTCTAGTGTGCTGTCTGTCTGCACTGGTCTCAGAACAGTTATAGGAGAGCTTTAGGATGCTCCCTTGCTCCCTATTTAGTGCATGACTTAACCTCCAGTGTGCTGTCTGTCTGCACTGGTCTCAGAACAGTTATAGGAGAGCTATAGGATGCTCCCTTGCTCCCTATTTAGTGCATGACTTAACCTCTAGTGTGCTGTCTGTCTGCACTGGTCTCAGAACAGTTATAGGAGAGCTTTAGGATGCTCCCTTGCTCCCTATTTAGTGCATGACTTAACCTCCAGTGTGCTGTCTGTCTGCACTGGTCTCAGAACAGTTATAGGAGAGATATAGGATGCTCCCTTGCTCCCTATTTAGTGCATGACTTAACCTCTAGTGTGCTGTCTGTCTGCACTGGTCTCAGAACAGTTATAGGAGAGCTTTAGGATGCTCCCTTGCTCCCTATTTAGTGCATGACTTAACCTCCAGTGTGCTGTCTGTCTGCACTGGTCTCAGAACAGTTATAGGAGAGATATAGGATGCTCCCTTGCTCCCTATTTAGTGCATGACTTAACCTCTAGTGTGCTGTCTGTCTGCACTGGTCTCAGAACAGTTATAGGAGAGCTTTAGGATGCTCCCTTGCTCCCTATTTAGTGCATGACTTAACCTCCAGTGTGCTGTCTGTCTGCACTGGTCTCAGAACAGTTATAGGAGAGCTATAGGATGCTCCCTATTTAGTGCATGACTTAACCTCCAGTGTGCTGTCTGTCTGCACTGGTCTCAGAACAGTTATAGGAGGGCTATAGGATGCTCCCTAGAGTAACTTTCTCTAGAAACAATGTGCACTGCGTTGAGTATGGTGTAATGTGTACCAATGTGTACTGGTTGAGAATATGTTTGATGGTATGTTTCATCATTAATATTCAACCTGATTTCATATTTTATTTGAAATCTACAGCAGAGAGGGCAAGATTTATATAGTGCAAACGTTAATATCAGACCCTGTTCAGGTCCATATGAAGAACAATTCAGACAATCCAAGTTTTATTAACATGTGGTTTTGTCGACACACTTAATGCTCTGCTTGGGGCAACATACTGTCTGACCTAAAACAATAAACGGACAGGGGCAAACTGGATGGTTTTACGTGGAACCCCAGGGCAAAAAAAACACATGTGGCTGGTTTCTCATGCAGTCCCACCGTTGAGTACTCACACATGTCTCAAAGTCCTTTGAGCTTCGTCATCAAATCGGATTCGAATGACCACCTGGAACCCTCAGTTCTCCAATGGCCGTGGTCAATCTTATCACCCCATCTCTCTTTTATATATAGATTGTCAGGCACTCTTTGATGAACGTTGGGGCTGCTGACAGGAATGTGGGAATTGCTCCTGTTTAAGTGACTCCGTCTTTAATTCACATGACCGTTTGGTCACAGAATGGCCCAGGGGCAATGGCTTTGCGCTTCACTTAAGATGAAAGACTGTTATTTCTCTTTGTAGAGTTGTTAAAATCCCTGAGAATGGTTCATTTAAACGGGTCTCCAAATACATATCAAACTGTAATATTCAAACAAAGAGCAAACGTAGAGTGGTAGTGGCATAGTGGTCTAAAGCACATAACTGGTAATCAGAAGGTTGCTGGTTTGATCCCCACAGCCACCACCATTGTGTCCTTGAGTAAGGCACTTAACTCCAGGTTGCTCCGGGGGGATTGTCCCTGTAATAAGTGCTCTGTAAGTCGCTTTGGATAAAAGCATCTGCCAAATGCATAAACGTAAATGTAATAAATGCTGTGAAGGACAAACTGCAATCGGCAACTACTCAATCACTATATTAAAACACAATGTATTGGCACAGCCCTAGTGAGAGTGAGATTGGGAGTTAAAAGTTCCTAAATGTTTTGCTATTCTTACCCACAGAGGACAAACTCAGTCCCCTCCTTCCTGTCAACAACAGCCAACAGGAATACTGCATTTCTACCAATGGAGAAATTCTATTGGCTGGTGACTCGTGGAAGTCCAACGCCTGCACCAGCTGCACCTGTCGCAACGGGACCGTCGAGTGTTTTTCGCTACACTGTTCACCTGCCAGCTGCAGAGTACCAGTCCTGCGCAAGGGCCAGTGCTGCCCACACTGCCTGGGTAAGAGTTCTACATACTTCGCAAATGGAAAATTTGGTGTCAAAAGTACACCTGGCATATTCCCATGGCTACTTTGGGTAGATAAATGCCAAATGCCATTGTATCTTGTAACAGATCAAGGAGGAATGTTTATCAGCAATAATGATATGGACCTCTTTCATGGTACATTTTTGTCATTCTTTGAGCTTGCCAGCCCCTGGTGTTAGTATGATTTCATTGTTTGGAAAAGGGAAGCATGGAAGTTCTCCTAAGCATTTTTGTTTTATGTTCCATGTAAGAAAGAAAGTCACATGGGTTTGGAATGACACGAAGGTCAATGATGTGAGAACGATCACGTTAGGACTACTGTAACCCTTCAGGCACAGGGTATTCTTAAAGGCAAGTTTGGGATACGTTTATTTCAGAGTATGAGGCTTTACAGATGCCAGCCTGAGTGGCGCTTGAGTGGCAAATGCAGCGTCAGTCCAGAGGACTCCAACAAGGAAAACATTCCAGTGACATCCGCACATTCACGCGTGTTTCCTGTCGCTCGCTGCCACTCTCAATGCGAGGAAAGAAAAAGCAAAGCTCTCCATCGGCTTTTTCCTTAGAGGAACAAACGCTGCCATTGTTCAGCCGTTTAAACGTTTCATCTAGTCTTTGTTTTGATTTTGGGGCTCAAGCAGAAAGCAGGAAGCTTGGTTTTCTCAGTGTAACATGAAAAACTGCATCAGAAATAACCAGATAAATCATACAGCCGCTCATTTTAGCACATTGTTGATCGCTGTGATTAACGGCTAGTGTGGTTGTGGTTTTATAAGATTGACGACCCAGTTGTTACGCCTATGCAACATTTTTGTGTTCAAAATAGTTGTTTTTCCTTCTCCACAGAGGTCACAACAACCTCAGTGCCAATAGTGCTTTCCACCACAGCGACCAAACCCAACGTCAAATCCACAGCTACCGTCACAGAGAGTCGGACAGCATGGACCACAACAGTTCCTCCAGTCATTGCCATTACAGGTACTGAACCAACTGCAAACACATGATGTCATCGTTTTCAAGAAAATCACCAGTTGCATCCGGTGGTGATCAACTAGTTTTGTTTCAGATTTTAGGATGCGTTCAAGCCGTCCTGAAAAGTTCGTACCAAGTGAATGAATGTGTATTTAACGTGGTCCGGGTGGTATTTTCTTTGGCATTGTGTAGTTTTGTTGAAGTCCATGTTGACATATGCAAAAAAGATACTGTAGAGTTTGATTGGAAGCTCAGCCTTTGACATCAGCAACAAAAGAGACGGAAAGATGGGATTTCTTTCTTTTTATTATTGGCATTTAACATTGTTTTTCAGAACAGACATGCTAATTTTTAGGTTGTGATCCATCACTTGAGATGCTCTGGACTAGTTCCATGTATAATGATGTCGTCATGAGCATGATAAATGAGTTAATATGTACATTTCCACACTGTGAATGATATGGGAATGCTGTATGGATTATGACTGTTGGCTCAGAGAAGTTTACGACATCTCACTCATGTGGAAACAATACGCGATGAAGCAGCCAAGCACAACAACAGCGGCGGAGGGAAGATCCGAGCTGTTCTCACTCAAACTGATTAGTGGAGGGAAATATTGGGATATTGTGGGAAGAAAGTTTTTGATGTAAACGTTCTCTTGTCTAGATGGTAAAGGTCTGTCTAAGGACGTTCCCAGCCAATTGGAGATGACTCTCATCTACCAATCAGCAGCCTGGATTCTGGCGGGAATCCTCTTGGCCATCGTCATCTTCCTCATCGTGGCCGTCCTCATCAACTGGAGGAAGAACTGGGTGCAAATGTCCTGCTACAGCGCACCCAAAAAGGTGAGAGCACGCAATCGTTGACACGTCATGTTGGCGCCTCTAATGTTTTGATGGTTTTTTTAGTCATTTAATTTACTGTGTCTCACAACTTACTTAAGAACTTACGATGTTGTAAGAGACATTAGAGATGGATGAATGTATTCGTTGTCCTCCAAATCTCAACCGTGTAAAATATGTCGAGTTCTGTGTAAGAGCACAGAATGATGCCATGAAATGACGTACTGTGGCATGGGAGATGTAATTCTCATATATCACAAAGACAAGCGCTTTGAAGGCTTTTAGTATCAGACAGCTGGCCAGTTTTCCCCAGAAAGTGAGCTGTTTTATTTTGCTTTATGTTCCAGAAGAACATGCACCAATGAATTGACCAGAAATGTGTATTAACCAAGTCCATTTGGACTACATGTTGACAAAGTCTCTAAAATCTCTCCCGTCGTCTCCTAGACGGTGATCCTGAAGAAGCACGTCAACAAGAACTCGGTCGTGTACATGGAACCGTCCAAAGAGTACAAGTTCCAGAACGTGAAGAGCGATTGTAGTTCGAACTTCCCCCTGGACGTGGGCTCATCCTGTCCAGAACGGATCACCATCCCGCGAGCCAAACTCGCCAATGGACACGCCAGGGTCCAACGTTAACTTCTTTCCACCGCAAACATCTTCCGGAAGGCCTGCAGAGTACTTTGTCACTCGCTGCGTCTCCACATCACACTTAAGAAACTCCAAGCGTATGCTGGCGACTCCTGAACATACCGTTGACTCATCAGGAGCAAAGGAAATAAATAAGTATTGTGAAACATTTGTGTTTATGATGTTTGGAACTTCAAAACGCTCTCGTGTTTCAGTGGGAACAACGGTTTCATGGACGCCAAGTTCCGTGCCATTCCATGTTGGGAGGACGGCTGAGAAGTTTAGAATTCAGATGGACTTTTCGACTGTAGATGACGCCATAGATAAGTTCCTGTGTAAAGACCGTTGTGTAATCGACACGCCAGCTGACAGTAAGTTGATTAAACGGATTGTTGGGTTCACGACATGGACGAATAAAAGAGTGAGCAGAAATGTAACCAAGTGAAATGTATCTTATCGTAATCAAACATACATCGAGGCCTTACAGGGCAAACACGTTTCCTGACCTCTTGATTCTGTTTTGTTCATTTTTATATCAAGTGTTTTTCTTGTAGTTTTCTCGTTAGTCACTTTATTGTGAGAAACGGCATTCATCACTTCTGGTGCTTTAGATGACCGGTAGATGTCTTGAGGTCTTGAAGACAGAAGTGCCATTTGGACTTTTTTCCAATAAAGTGATTCCCAATTTCAGTATTCTTATTTTCAGTATTCGTATCGTTAGTGTAGATGCATATGCTCATATGAACCACATATGAAGTTTGGAGAGCATTTATCTTTGAATTGTCTGATCCTGTTTGACCTGTGTTTGAGGCTATATTTCAAGATGATTCTATACTGTTTTAGCATTACACATTTTTCCAGAAGTCGCTTATGTTGGTCAAGTTTTTCCTTTACTATCCACTATAATTCAGACTTTTAAAATCATTTCATATTGTTAAGAAATTCATAGGCAAGCATGTTTATACTTGTCTACAAAACTTGTCATATCACCTCCATGACTTCCTTTAACAGCTAGTATCTTAACGTTAAAAATCACACATGAATTTAGTCAGTGCAGATTCATCATTATAATGAAACCCAGAAATCTTCAGCCACAACAGTGACACTCGTCAAAGCAGAATTTGAGTGAATGCATTGCATTGTTTGCGATTACTAAATGTACAAAAAAGCATAGTAGATGATGAAAGTATCTTATTTATTTTTTCATGTAGTTATTTATTAATACTAAACACTAGTTTGCGTAATTGACATTATTGTCTGATGTTTTGATGTTGGCAGAGAAACCCAAAGCTGCTGTACAGATTTTGTTTCGCATCTGTCTGCTTTATACTCCCAAGCTTATTTATTTAACTTGTGCAACGTGTAAATACAAACCTCTTAGATAACTGTAACATTTACACTTGTTTCTGCAAATAAAAAGTATGTGTGAACTACGTATGCGTGAATTTGTTGAGTGAGCCTATAACAGACGCAAGCTTTTCTTTTACTCTTGTAACTTTTAAAGGGACCATAATTATGTAAATAAATGAGTCCACAGACAAGATAATCAGATGTATTGATCATTAGATAATCCACATGAAGCACAATGTTACATATGACCACCAGGAGATGGCGCCAAATACATGACACAGACTCAATGATGACTCAAATGACACAGAATGAAACTCATTCTGTGAAATCTCATGACTAAAATCATGTCTGCATGCTATGCAAACCTTTAGTCATTGTTGTGTTTGCATGTGTAATTAGTTCTTATGTACAATTATTATCTTTTATTTGTTTGGAGATGTTTTTGGACACTATGATCAATTATATTTGTAATGTTGGAACTTTTGATTGCTTTGTCGTATCAACACAAATGTTTTCTCAGATACAGTTGACATGATTGAGAACAAAACAAAAGCAGTTTTTCTGAGCCACATTATTTACACCCAGAGATATAAAATGTCAAATAAGAAAAATAAGACTTTTTTTATTTTCAGTATTTTCTTAGGCTGAGAGTTTCAGAATGTATCGATCAAATTGTTGTAAGTCTTCAATTTTGGGCATCCATAGAAACAGGAAATCTTTAAAGATGCCTTCAGAGCCTAAAGAGTTAAACCACAAAGAAAGCTTTATTAAGGGAAAATAGTTCATTATTAATTCAGCTCTGTACGGTATTCTGTCAAGTGATTTCATTAGAAACAGGCAGTTTCAATAACATGATCTTTATCCGACACTCCATGTCTATAAATCAGCCTTTAGTATTGATCTTAATTTCCCTGCTGCATTACCGGATGTTTCAATGACTTCTAAATCACAGCAGGATCTTATAATAATCATCTCTGTATTTGTAAAGAACCACCACAGCGACCTGAAACACAAACATCTGAAGCATGTCATCACAGGCGCTTGTCGAGTGAATGTGCGATGTACAGAAGGCAGATCACAAGGGTTTAGATCAGCTGAAGTATTGCAAAACTTTCATCTTTAGCTCCTCATCTTCTGACAATCTCTGTCGATCTTTCCCCAAATGAAATCACATCTAGCTGAATCCTTTATCTATAGTTATCCCTGCTCAGTGAGGTGAATGAGGGTAAAATTGTCCACAAATCTCTGTAATTAACGGCACAGAACCAGATGCTGCAGACAACACAATGTTCTGACCTGCGGTTGCTCTACAAACATCATCAACATCTGCCTCTCAATATCACCATTGTTTCTCAATTACACTCGTTTGCAAGTAAACACGAGCGCAGCGCTGCAAAAAAAGAACAAAATGCTCATGAGGAAATTGGGAACAACTGTTGTGCACCTCTACTGTTCCAGTCAAACCCATTTGTGATTGATCAACCTTCCACTAAATCTTCTCAACAGGGTTTGCTTCAGGAACCAGATTTTAAATTAGACATCAGAAGACCTGAAATAGAAATAAAACTGTTTATCATACAAAAATAAAGCAAAACAATCTTATTGCCAAAAACTGCACGGACCCAACACAGAGCGCATTTACGGGCACATTACATCGGTTATGATAAATAAGTAGCAACATGTGTGGTCATGTAAATGCATTAAACAACTTTCATTAATCACTTATAAGGTAAATGGTCTGCACGTACACTCACCTAAAGGATTATTAGGAACACCATACTAATACTGTGTTTGACCCCCTTTCGCCTTCAGAACTGCCTTAATTCTACGTGGCATTGATTCAACAAGGTGCTGAAAGCATTCTTTAGAAATGTTGGCCCATATTGATAGGATAGCATCTTGCAGTTGATGGAGATTTGTGGGATGCACATCCAGGGCACGAAGCTCCCGTTCCACCACATCCCAAAGATGCTCTATTGGGTTGAGATCTGGTGACTGTGGGGGCCATTTTAGTACAGTGAACTCATTGTCATGTTCAAGAAACCAATTTGAAATGATTCGAGCTTTGTGACATGGTGCATTATCCTGCTGGAAGTAGCCATCCGAGGATGGGTACATGGTGGCCATAAAGGGATGGACATGGTCAGAAACAATGCTCAGGTAGGCCGTGGCATTTAAACGATGCCCAATTGGCACTAAGGGGCCTAAAGTGTGCCAAGAAAACATCCCCCACACCATTACACCACCACCACCACCAGCCTGCACAGTGGTAACAAGGCATGATGGATCCATGTTCTCATTCTGTTTACGCCAAATTCTGACTCTACCATCTGAATGTCTCAACAGAAATCGAGACTCATCAGACCAGGCAACATTTTTCCAGTCTTCAACTGTCCAATTTTGGTGAGCTCTTGCAAATTGTAGCCTCTTTTTCCTGTTTGTAGTGGAGATGAGTGGTACCCTGTGGGGTCTTCTGCTGTTGTAGCCCATCCGCCTCAAGGTTGTGCGTGTTGTGGCTTCATAAATGCTTTGCTGCATACCTCGGTTGTAACGAGTGGTTATTTCAGTCAAAGTTGCTCTTCTATCAGCTTGAATCAGTCGGCCCATTCTCCTCTGACCTCTAGCATCAACAAGGCATTTTCGCCCACAGGACTGCCGCATACTGGATGTTTTTCCCTTTTCACACCATTCTTTGTAAACCCTAGAAATGGTTGTGCGTGAAAATCCCAGTAACTGAGAAGGACACTTTGGCATGTGGAGTCATGTGGGCCGGGAATCAAACTGCCAACCCTGTGATTAGTGCCCGACCCGCTCTACCACCTGAGCCACAGTCGCCCCCTAAGGGCATAAACAGCTTAAGAATAAAACAATTGACACAGGCAGATTTTTGCCCATTGCGCAGATTTAGACACCTTAATTATGTGCATGTCTCTTCCAGTTTAATGTCAGAATCAGAGAATAACTTGATTATTTCTCATCTCATGTAAATACGTATTTCTTGGTTTGTCAGACGTGTTAAAAAAGTAGATTTTGGGGAATAATCTCCCTTTTGGTGTGCATGTAAATGGGATCAATATGCAAAATAACTAGCATAGAGCATACTGAATAGAGAAGGTTTCGAAATGTCTCATTTTGATGATGTGATGTTCTAGACAGCCGATAAATTACCACACAAATGACATTGTGACAGATATACCACAATTGGACACACGGCCTTTGACATCAACAATAACAGATGGGAACTGTTTTCTTTTCTCTTTAAAAGTTGATGAGACTTATTTTATAAGGCATGATTATATCCCTACTGTCTGTGACTCACTACAGACCTGCGTTACATTGACCTTAAGAAAGCGGTTTAAGAAATCAGCGTTCTGAAACTTCATGTACAGCAAACAAGAACGCCGATTTCCTTACGCCATTTAAGGGTGTGAGAGAAAGTGATTTAACACACCTCCAGGTTTCTCCTGGAGAACGCTGCTTATGTAGACGTGTATAAAACACAAGCGGCGTTCTAACAAGTTTTTGAAGATTGCGCATATGCGTGGAACAGACTGAACAACAAACATCATAGGATGACTCGCAATGACAAATCAACAAAACATTTCTAAAAATGTTCTAAAAAGCACTATAAATTATACCCATTTACAAACAACACTGTAAAATATTGACGCACCCTCATATTCACATATATGCAATCAAGTGCACCGGGGGAATCCCAGAGTTTTATGTAAGAGGAAAACCCCACTATTGAAGCGCAGTTCCACTGCAGGTCACAATACAAACTCTGCAATATTTGGAAATAAGACGAATAAAATATTGAGACTATTTATGTGCACACCAATTCACAGATTTTAAGTCAAACCATGAAGAGACACACTCAACACGTGTGCACATCGCATGTGTTGGTGAGAACACCAGTAAAGGTGTTTTCATGCCACGTGCAATCGGCATAATGGCCAAAAATCTACCTGGTTTACTCTTGCACCATTCATGCCCTTACGCTGATAAAGGAACACCGTTTATTGCGTTTCCATGACCACATGCATTGTCGGAACACTAAGCATAATCGGTATGCTGTATATCTCATGCTGTAAATTCAAAAGAATCAGCTCATAAGAGTCATTTATTCATGTCTCAGTCTACACTGGTCGCGCTGTATGATTCACATTGTAGATTCAAAAGAATCGTCTCAAAAGAGTCATTTGTTCGTGAATAGGACAGAGAGGGACTGCCTGGAATTTAAATATATCTGACATCATGAAGAATACAAATAATTGTCCATTTTGTAACACTCGTAGTTGGAAATAACAATAATAAACATTAGAATATATTAACCACATTTTTAAAAAAAAAATTTTTATCCCATTTTCTCCCAATTTGGAATGCCCAATTCCCACTACTTAGTAGGTCCTCGTGGTGGCACGGTTAGTCACCTCAATCCGGGTGGCAGAGGACGAGTCTCAGTTGCCGCCGCTGCTGTGACCGTCAATCCGCGCATCTGATCACGTGACTCGTTGTGCACGACACCGCGGAGACTCACAGCATGTGCAGACTCATGCTACTCTACACGATCCACACACAACTCACCACACGCCCCATTGAGAGAACCACTAATCACCACCACGAGGAGGTTACCCCATGTGACTCCACCCTCCCTAGCAACCGGGCCAATTTGGTTACCCCATGTGACTCTACCCTCCCTAGCAACCGGGACAATTTGGTTACCCCATGTGACTCTACCCTCCCTAGCAACCGGGACAATTTGGTTACCCCATGTGACTCTACCCTCCCTAGCAACCGGGACAATTTGGTTACCCCATGTGATTCTACCCTCCCTAGCAACCAGGACAATTTGGTTACCCCATGTGACTCTACCCTCCCTAGCAACTGGGACAATTTGGTTACCCCATGTGACTCTACCCTCCCTAGCAACCGGACCAATTTGGTTACCCCATGTGACTCTACCCTCCCTAGCAACCGGACCAATTTGGTTACCCCATGTGACTCTACCCTCCCTAGCAACCGGACCAATTTGGTTACCCCATGTGACTCTACCCTCCCTAGCAACTGGACCAATTTGGTTACCCCATGTGACTCTACCCTCCCTAGCAACCGGGACAATTTGGTTGCTTAGGAGACCTGACTGGACTGGTGTAAGAACATGCATGTAAACACACGTTCAAATTGGAATTGAATTGAGAGTTTGTGAATCGGAATCAAAACAAATCTCTAACTGCATCGATAGCCAGCCCTAATTGCGACCCATCGCAGTAATCTTCCCAGTGAGTTTGTGTCGGGTCAAACCCGTTTGTTCACAGTTATCAGCTCTTTTGAGGATCATTCAGACACGGCATGAATCTCCTACTTTAAAAGTGCCTGCAGCGAGTGAGCGAGAACGAGTTGAACACGTGCAACTAATGGAGCGAATTTTCTCTAATCGAGTCATTTAGGAGTGTGAACATCAGATCGCCGTTCAAAGCAAGACGTGACTTCAACACCTGGTGTGAGGATACATTTACACATTGGCACTGAGAAAACACAAGACAAGCTTTGAACGAGGCTTTAATGAGCTCACATTGCTTGGATCAGGTTTTATGATTGGAAATAAAAGAGGCTGAGAGTTTTTGGAAAATTTTAAGGGGAAGTCACCAGGTCAGGCTGTCGGATTAACAACCAGTGCGTTTACATGCACGGCAATACTCTGATCACGCAGATAATATCAACAATACAACAATGCAAGAAAAATGTAGTTAGTTGCTCCCTCATCTCTGTAGAAATACACAAACCTGTTAGAGATTTTAAAGTGGTGAATCAGTTCACAGATTTGAGGTACTGCTGTTTGGGGAGGTGAGACCGCAGCATATTCACACTCATGTTGAACATCTCTTCACCGTCAAACTGAGAAAACAGCAGATAAAGTAACATTGTGAACATCTGCAGTTAATCCAGGATGGACTTCCAAGACATTATATTTTTAAAACACTGGACCTTAACACGATGATGAGACTTTATAGATATTATGCATGATTTTCATCTTTTGAAATGCATCAATCGTCTTTTGTAAAGCAAACACATGAGTTTCTATCTCATAAACACATTGATTTCCCCCCTGTGGGAACACAACTCAATGTGATCGACAGGTGAATTTAAGTGACTGAATTCTTTTTTTTTTGCTAAAATCACGTGGCTTGGCCAGTTTGATACACGCTCCGAAGCATTGGAAATAATCTGTAAAGGTTTCGAGGCTTCATGAAGCATGTTTCAAAAACACCCATCACTACTGTATACTAGTTTACTGTATATTTGGGGAATTGAACAGACGTTTTTGTTAACCTCAAACTCAATGGACCTGCCAGTGGGTCCAAAGGGAGAGGGGGGGGGGGCACTATATCGCGAAAACTTAGTTTAAAACGATAAAGTCTCCGTATACACAAGTCAGGCATATGAGGTATCGTTTGAAAGCTTAGAATCTGAAGTTTTCAGAGATATCCATCACTTCTGCATTTGATTCTTACAATAACAAAATAAGGCCTAAAAATATTCGCGTTTCAAATTAGCGCTCCCAAGAGGAAATGGGGTATAAATATTTATTTGAAAATAAGTCCTTCACGTAGCACCTAAATGGACAAGTCATATATCAAATGAAAGCTCTCATTCTCATGAACCTGATATGAATCTTAATATTATTGCCATAATACCACAGTTCAAAAGATTTACAAAAGAATCACATGGTGAAATATGATTTCTGTAAGTCATCAAATACAAATGTCTCTTTTATGCACCGATAACTGCTGCTGCTGTAAGCCCCAAATAGCTAAAAACTTTATATCTGTTTTTACCTTAGACAGATTTATAAAAAATGAGCCATTGTTTACTTGTCTGTGAGCTTGTGTGAATAATCCAATGTTATATCTTAAATGTCCAGAACAAAATGTCAACCAGAAGGAAAAGAATGCAAAGCAAATCATTAGAATTTTTTTTTTCAACTATTGATGATAAAATGCAAAGAAGAGGATCTCAGCTTTCTAATGACACCTAGATTGAGCTTGTAGTCCACTCAGAGGCCGAGATATTCAATGAAATAATGAGGGTGTTGCTTGAACTGAACATTAGACTGAATGTCTATGGACGAGCAACTCTGTGAGGGGTGAAATGTGTTAGAGCGCCACCTACAGTTCACATCTGTGCATTCTGATGGAATGTGTTAGAGCGCCACCTACAGTTCACATCTGTGTATTGTGATGGAATGTGTTAGAGCTCCACCTACAGTTCACATCTGTGTATTGTGATGGAATGTGTTAGAGCTCCACCTACAGTTCACATCTGTGTATTGTGATGGAATGTGTTAGAGCTCCACCTACAGTTCACATCTGTGTACTGTGATGGAATGTGTTAGAGCGCCACCTACAGTTCACATCTGTGTATTGTGATGGAATGCGTTAGAGCGCCACCTACAGTTCACATCTGTGTATTGTGATGGAATGTGTTAGAGCGCCACCTACAGTTCACATCTGTGTATTGTGATGGAATGTGTTAGAGCGCCACCTACAGTTCACATCTGTGTATTGTGATGGAGTGTGTTAGAGCTCCACCTACAGTTCACATCTGTGCATTGTGATGGAATGTGTTAGAGCTCCACCTACAGTTCACATCTGTGTATTGTGATGGAATGTGTTAGAGCGCCACCTACAGTTCACATCTGTGTATTGTGATGGAATGTGTTAGAGCGCCACCTACAGTTCACATCTGTGTATTGTGATGGAATGTGTTAGAGCGCCACCTACAGTTCACATCTGTGTATTGTGATGGAATGTGTTAGAGCTCCACCTACAGTTCACATCTGTGTATTGTGATGGAATGTGTTAGAGCGCCACCTACAGTTCACATCTGTGTATTGTGATGGAATGTGACCGAGAAACAAATAATTTCTCTAGTGTTTGCTGCCATCTTAGTGAATTACATGTTTGCAATGTTAGGTAATTTTTAGGCCAATTGTATCTGGAAAAATAGGCAGATATTTAGCTATTACTCACTATATTTTTGTTTGTGAGTAAAATAAATAGGCTGGTTGTATATTACTCTTTTTTTTTACAAATTTTTACTGGCTTTTTTATTGATCTTGAAGGGATGTTGCAAGCCGCTGGAACCCCTCATGATATAATATTGGGAGGAGACTTTAATCTATTTATGGACTCAATCCTTGATCATAGTGAAGCAAGAGTGTGTGAGCCCCCTAGAGCTTGTGAACTGATGCTTCACAGGATGTGTAAGAATCTTGGGCTTACAGATATTTGGAGACTTTTGAACCCATCTGGTAGGGACTATACATTCTTTTCATCAGTCCATAAGATTTATTCTAGAATAGATTTTCTTTATATATCTAAATCCCTCATTTCATCTGTTGTTGACTGCTCAATTAGAAACATCTTAATCTTAGATCACGCCCTGGTGAGTTTAGAGATATTGCCAAATACAGAGAAAAATAAATCATATAGTTGGCGCTTTAATGTCTCTTTTGCAAAATCCTGAATTCCAACAAATGTTAAAACTGAAATCAATGTTTATATGGAGAACAACTGGTCCTCGGTATCCTCTGTGGGCGTGGCTTGGGATGCACTTAAGGCGGTTTTTAGAGGCCAGATCATACATCAAAAAATCCAAACCACGAGAACTCGTGGAGCTGAAAGGGAATATTTAAAGTGCCGAGGCGGAGCTGAAGCACCAAATGTCGCCTGATGGCCTCTGATGGTGAAAATTGACCCGATTGAGAAATACAGATATAATACAAAACAATATTGTCAGGGAAGGTGGAGTTTTGGCTATTCAGGGCAAGACAATTCATACTTTGAGTTGGGAGATAAAGCAGGGAAGCTTTTTCATCCCCTTAGTGAAATCTGCTGGTGGTAAAATATTTATCTCGGCCATTGATATTAATAATGCTTTTAAAGTACTCTATCTATAAATCTTGATCTCTATAGTTCAATGTCTTCGTCTATGATGAAGATATTAGAAACTTTGTGGAACCATTAGAACTTCCTAAAATGATGACTGAGCACAAAAAAAAAATCTTGATTCTGAAATAACCTTGGAAGAGCTTTGTGAGATAATTAAGGCCTTGTCTACAGGCTCTGGGGCCAGTCGGCTATTACACTGAGTTTTTCAGATCTTATACTACTGAACTGGTTCCACTTTTGTTAGAAGTTTATACAGAATCATTAAAGAATGGAAAGCTTCTGCCAACCATGACACAAGGTCAGTCGATTCTTAAAAAGGACAAAATCTCAAGCGAGAATTACAGTCCAATTTCCTTGATCCAGCTAGATGTAAAAATATTGTAACAAATTCCGGGTAACCGATTAAGTAAAGTCAGGACATCTGTTAAACGTATAGATCAGGTGGGGTTTATTCAGGGCCGCAGCTCTTCTGATAACATTAGGCGTCTCATCTGTATCGTGGTCAGTGGTGAGTGATCAGACTCTGGACGCCGCCATCTCACATGATGCCGAAAATGTGAACATAAACAAATTAGGCTATGATAGGCAAACATCTTATCTTAAGGGGATGGAAGTCGGCTGGAGTGCCCTCGTTTCAGGAGTGGCGCGCGGAGATGTGGAGGTTGGCAGCTTTCGATGAGGTGTCGTGTAGAAGGCTGGGGATCTGGGATTTATTTGATGGGAATTGGGGCAGTTATTTGGTGTTTTGGGGGGACTCTCGGGGAGGGGCTATGGAGGGAGAGGCGTAGTTTTAGATGTGTATGATTATACACAACTAAATCTTTTTTTTTGTGTATGTGGTGGTGGTAGTGGTGTGGAGTGGTGGTGGTGGCATAGTGGGCTAAAGCACATAACTGGTAATCAGAAGGTTGCTGGTTTGATCCCCACAGCCACCCCCATTGTGTCCTTGAGTAAGACACTTAACTCCAGGTTGCTCTGGGGGGATTGTCCCTGTAATAAGGGCACTGTAAGTCACTTTGGTGGTGGCGTAGTGGTCTAAAGCACATAACTGGTAATCAGAAGGTTGCTGGTTCGATCCCCACAGTCACCATCATTGTGTCCTTGAGTAAGACACTTAACTCCAGGTTGCTCTGGGGGGACTGTCCCTGTAATAAGTGCACTGTAAGTCACTTTGGTGGTGGCGTAGTGGGCTAAAGCACATAACTGGTAATCAGAAGGTTGCTGGTTCAATCCCCACAGCCACCACCATTGTGGCCTTGAGTATGGCACTTAACTCCAGGTTGCTCTGGGGGGATTGTCCCTGTAATAAGTGCACTGTAAGTCACTTTGGATAAAAGTGTCTGCCAAATGCATAAATGTAAATGTAAATGTGTGTACTTATGTGATGTTTGTTGGGATTGGGGTGGGGTTGTTGACTGGGGAGGGGTGGTAGTGTGAGTTAAATATAGATTCATTGTATATATGTTTTGTTTTTGTTTGTCATCTTTATGAATCAATAAAAATTGTAATAAAAAAAAATATTTTTCAATATTATTACTTGAAAACAAGACAAAAATATTTTTTTTGCATTGTATATGACAGTCCCTTATGGAAATGGAGTAATTGTAAATGGCTTGGACTCCCAGTTATCAGTCAAAGTTGGACAGCAATTAGAGAACGTTTCTATATCAGTGGATCATTTGTGAAAAGGTATGTCAAAAACATATTTTTGACAGATTTTTACCATTTCATGAGGTCTTAAGTGTGTTGTAATTTGTAATCAGTCACATTCAGTGTGGTTTCCTTCTGGACTGTTCTGTAGCTTTGAGTTTGTGCATCAAAACCACAAGAGTTTCTGTTCACACAACAGAAGAACTCAAGAACAAGTCATTCATTCATCTGCTGTTTTTATGTGGAATAACTCTGTGCTAGTTTGAGTTCTATTCCATCATTCAACATAACGCCAGTGTTTGTTCCTTGATCAACAGATTGTGTTTTAACTGAACAAACAGTTCTTCCTCTGTGTGAAGTGACTCATTTATTGGGTGTGTTGAAGTGGATGAAAGGGGTTTCCCTCATAATAAGTAAAGAATTCAGGAAAGCCTGCTGTCAACACACCGGTTCCCCTGGCTTCTGGTTTATCCCTGTCTACAGACTCTCACCCTCACAGTTTTTCCAGAGGAAGTTGATGAGCGTTTCCTTGGGCAGATCGGCCTTAAGAGAATGTGACGGGAGAGATTGTGAAGGTCGCATTCACAGACACAATGGAGTCTTATCTTAAGAGTGCTGCGTCCATACATGGCACCACGTAAGCATGGCATACCTGTCAACAGGAAGAGCTGAAAATGTGCGTTAACAGGGTAAAAGTCAGGGTAAAAATGACACCAAAGTAATTTGTGGAATTCGGCGTTTAACTGTGAAAGGAAATGATGTGTGTCTTTGTTGGCATCCTGTAAACATTCAAATGTTTATGTAATCTACCTGAAACTGTCTGGAACGCTGGAGTTGCTGCCATTTCCTGTGACAATTACTGACATGGAAAACCTGAGAAAACTTTCATATTTGAAATAAAATAGAGGTACAGATGGAAAAATTCCTGTGCAAAACTCACCACCACAATCGTAGTGTTGTTGGTGGTTGCTAGGGTGTTCCTATGCGATAACTGAGGTGTTCCAAGTGTTTTTTAGCACGTTGCTTTGCGGTTGCTAGGGTGTTGCTATACGGTTGCTAAGGTGTTCTAAGTATTTTTTATTAAATTGCTATATGGCTGCTAGCTGTTGTGAGTGTTTTTAGTACATTGCTATATGGTTGCTAGGGTGTTGCTATACAGTTGATAAGATATTCTTAATTGGCTTTTAGTACATTGCTTTACAGTTGCTAGCTGCTGTGAGTGTTTTTAGCACATTGCTATACGGTTGCTATGGTGTTGCTAAGGTTTTTTTTTTCGTACATTTCTATTTGGTTGCTATGGTGGTGCTAAATTCTAAAGCTAAGGTGTTAAAGTGTTTTTAAATTTCAATGCTGTTGCTAGGGTGTTGCACAATTCAACGTCTGTGATATTCTGGTGTCTAGAACTGACTGGAGTCCATACTTCAATGTAAGTCTATGGGTTTGTTTGTTTGTTTGTTTGTTTGTTTGTTTTCAGATGAAAATGGTAAGTGTGATCTATTAGTAAAGTATCAAAACACCTCTCCTCAACAACAACACATGATTTAAGAGATAATTCATGTCTGGAACACACTGAAAGTTTATTACTTACTGTTAGAGGTTTGAGCAAATCACTATGAGCAATAGCAATAATAATGATTGACTTTAGGGCAGGGTTAGCTAACCGCATAACAACAAATCTCATTAACAAGTGTTCCCCTCCTTTCTTCTGTGTACTCTTCTGCTATGATAGCTGTCATCTCACAGCTACAGAATAAACTGCAGAGAAAGATTTCAGCATTCCAGTTTCTACAATGATAATCTGAAGTGTATCTTTTATGTAGAGTTGAGAACCGAGAACAGTTTCTTATCCGGAATTGGTTCCTTTTAAAAACAATATGGGGGTAAAAAGACTGTGAAATGGCATTAAAAAGTCTCTATAAACATGCCTTTTGCCAGATCTTTATTTTTATCTCGGATTTGTTATATCTGCTCTCTAGAAATCAGAAATAATCTCCATCATTTGGCAACTAGAGACCAGTCAAATAAATCTTCCTCAAAAGTACTATTTGAACCGTTGAGAAACTAGAATCAATAAATGAGTTACGATTCCCATCCCTACTTGAATGTCAATCATACTAACAGTGATTATCTGACATCTTCTACTTATGGCCAACTCTTCTATGTCTTTGCTCCAAATTCTGCAGTCATGTTTGGATCTGAAATAGAGAACACAGGATCATTTCTCCCATTGTTATAATACAAACGCATAGGAAACAGAAGACCTTTCATTGTTTGTAATATCGTTGAGCGCAGAGCAGCAGGGGTTCTTTGGCTCATCATTAGACAGGGTCGAATCACGACTTCACTTCCATACTGCCAAGAGTGAGAAGAGCGATCATTATTGCCCAAATTACACGCTAATTGTGCTGGATGTTTCCCAAGAGTTCTTGTCATCATCGATTAACAGCGGCAGACTTTATCAACTTCAGAGTGTGAAAACGAATGGCGAAACTACTCAAATAATCAAGTATGTGTCAGGTATATTCTCTATGGATCTTAGAGGTGCAATATGAGGAAGAGAGCTCGTTTCACATGATGTTAGAGGTGATTTCTGAACGACTTAATTGTACTTGTGTTTCGTTCCTCCGGCGGGAACTCGCAGAGATTCTCTCAGGTGTCATGAGATTTACGTTCATGGATAATGTGGTGTTGCTCTCGTGTGACTCAGACAAACCTGCCAAACACGGAAAAATGAACATCTCATGCTTCATCAACAACTGAGCTCGCCAAGACATTTTATTAAGATTTATTTTTCGCTCAAGAAGGTTTTAATTAAATTTTTGCAATGACTAATTTGACCAGCACTCAAGCCAAATGTGGTGTGAAATATTATACTCAGTTGAATCATTTTGTGGCTCAATATTCAGAGGCTTTGATGATTTTATAAGTTAATATCATTTATTTTCCAAAATGAGTTCCCAGACTTTTCCCAGTAATGATGCGTTTGGATTCTGTAGAGAAACACACTCCGATATCTCCCTGAGGGGCAGAAAATGAAAGCGAGAGAGACTGTTATTTGTAAGGCTGTGTCGTAATTAGGGGAACAATCACCAAAGCTGCAGTAACTTTATTGTACTGATTTTTTCATATTATTATTCTTTTTCTTCCCTTAAAGTATCTGACTGTCAGAAACCGTAAGGCTCAGAGATCTCAAACTTGGTGGGATGTTCCTAAATCCCACCAACTACTCAGGTAAGTGAAATTTTGTTGTTGGCACTATTATAAGCAAATTTACGTTTCTGCTCATATTTCTTGAAAAGTGCTAGAATACTGTTTTTTATTTTCTCATAATCCTTGTGTCAAGCTAAACAAAACATAGCTATAAACATGTTTTGCCATTTTCTATCTACTTTTGCAAAGTTAGTCAAATTTGCATGAACTTTGGCATGCATCATCTAGAGACCCCGATGACAAAAAGATGTTTTCTGATTTTTAATTTATCAATTCGTTTAGTAGATATTCGCCTTATTTTTAACGGAAATACGGACGCAGCCAGTTGACGTTTTTTTGTGCGAGACTTCCGGTCTGGCACTTCCGGTCACTGGCTATCTAACTCGCTTTTCACCGTAGCGTTTAATCAAACAAGTCTTCGTAACAACTAACTCGTCATTATGGCTTCAAGGAAGACCGGGATTGTTTGTACAGTTAGAGGTTGTCATAATAACTGGTACAAAAGAAAGATTTACTTAGAGCAGGAGTGTTTTAATCATCGAACGCGTACGAGAGCTGAGTGTGGATGCGAGGTGCCCTACGACCTTCACCCCCCGCCGAAGAATGAGGAATCCCTTCGCCTGTGGTTAAAAGCTTTAAATTTGAAGAAACCACCAAAGCGACCGTATGTTTGTTCTTTTCATTTCGTGGACACAAGACCTACAGAAGACCACCCGATACCAGAAAAGTAAATAAAAACTCCAAGGAGACGTGTCAAGAGGTTAGCAGACACAGGTAAGTTAACGGATGTTTAATTGGTACGCAAGGTAATGTTAACTCTTGTTAGTTCTCAGTTGTGTTCCTCTTGACAGTTAAAGGATTAGTTCACCTCAAAATTAAAATTGGAAGTGTCGCCGGCACCGGCGGAAGTACCGCCCCACTGTTTACAAAGCGACCGTGCGAAGGAGGATAGTTCAAATTGTATTGTATGTTGAATGACATATTTATGTCTTTGTGTCATATTATTGTTTAAAATGGTCCTTACGTGTGCGTATCCTGGGTGTTTGTAAACAGTGGGGTGGTACTTCCGCCGCCGCGTTGCAGATCAACACAAAATAGTTAAATATGTCCTCGTAGGTTATATGAGGCCACTTCTTCATGTCATCCTCCCACTCGTGAATAGTTTGAGGGTGTGGCACTGACCTGCCATTGCGATTGTTCAGCGATTTTTGGAAATGTTCCCACGACATAGTTCACCAATTTAGTTAAGCTACGTTAGTTAGCCCAGGGAAGCGATGAAACGGAAGTGCCGCACAAAAACCGGAAGTTGGACCAATATTTACTTCCGCGTTCGAAAATAAGGTGAATAAGGCGATACATTTCCAGGAGTGGCCCATAATGACTGATTGCCTGTATGTTGTGAGAGTTATGTCCAAACTTTGTACACATTGTCACATGGACAGTCCAAGGATATATGCCAAATTTCATACATTTATGATAATAGGATTGGCTTTAGGTTTAGTGCTCAGACTTATTGGCCCGTATCTTGACAGTGCAGTGTCCAAACTTCACAAAACTTGGTGCACACTGTCACATGGACAGTCCAAGGACGTACGCCAAATTTCATCCATTTATGATAATAGGGAGTATTATAATTAAATAATATCAAATAATAATATCAGGGGGCGGCACGGTGGTGCAGCGGTTAGCACTGTCGCCTCACAGCAAGAAGGTCGTGGGTTCAAACCCCGGTTGCCCCGGCCATTCTGTGTGGAGTTTGCATGTTCTCCCCGTGTCTGCGTGGGTTCTCTCCGGGTTCTCCGGCTTCCTCCCACCATCCAAAGACATGCAGGTTAGGTTAATTGGTGTCTCCAAAAATTGCCCTAGGTGTGAATGTGAGTGTGAGTGTGTGTCTGTATATGTGTGGCCCTGCGATGGACTGGCGACCTGTCCAGGGTGTACCCCGCCTTTCGCCCAATGTTAGCTGGGATAGGCTCCAGCCCCCCGCGACCCTGTACGCAGGATAAGCGGTTGACGATGGATGGATGGATGGATGAATAATATCAGGACAATAAATTTACAATTCTATGGGATGCATAACTTAAGACAATCCTCCAAACGGTCCCAACATATCTATTTGAATGCATTCAAAGCATTAAATGGACCCGTTCTATCAAAATTGTGAATTTAAGCCACATTTTGGCAATCTTTCCAATCCTGTTTAGACCTTGATAATTGTGGCTTGCAGCTATACTTAATACAATTATTGTCAAACATGCTCTTTTTTTATCATATTTATCCATTTTAAAAACTTTTTAATGTAACCATCATTTATTCCTTATATTAGTACATTTCTTATTTCACTCTGCATTGCTATATCATTTTTTCACATCCTTTATAGTACCTTAAAGTACCTTAAACATAAAAATATACAAATAAAATGAGAGTGACACTCTGGCAAGTATTTACAGTGTGAAAGGTCAAAGTGCCATTCGGCTGTTTCTCTCTGAGTGAAGTGATTGACCAGATCTGGCTCACCGACTGACGGTCTTTCTCAGAAGGTTTCACCTGATGGAAGAGATCCTAACATCAATCTGTTCCTCTATACTGCTGACAGAAGCATATGCTGCAGAGTTGCGCTGGTGATGATGTCATTTACTTTCAGGTAATGTCCATCTTTATCAGACACCAGAACCATGAAAGTGATTCCAGCTTGTCTGCATTGTTCCAGAAGACTCTCCTGAGACTGAACACAAACACACAACAATGATCTACAACAGACACATGCACGTACAAACACACACAAATCTCAAACTGAACACATATGTGATTAGAAATGTCAACGCGTTAACAAACAAACAGTTTAGCAGCAAAACGGTTCACGGTGTTTACCTCCATTATACTATGTGCAATGGCTATGTGCTTGGCTCCAAAGAATCATAAACAATCATTAATTATCAGATGCATCCAAATACTTTTATCCTCGGTCGTATGTTTGTGACCTTCAGCAAATGTTCTTTAAAAACTGCTGTGGTGTTTGTGGATTGTGCTAACTGTCTAAAGTCTACAATCTTGAATCTTCTGGCCGCACGTCCTTCAGCATGAGAGACAGAGAGATTCGAGTTTATTTGTGTTGTAAAATCAAGAGCTGGAACATTTCAGAACATCTAAATGAGATCTGCTGGAAACTTCAGCTGGATCACTTACACAATAAACACACTAACAACACTACACAAACACATGAGAAGACTCTCTCTTTCATTAGTGTTGATCCCAACCTCACAGAGGCCGATTGGTCGGCCAAAAGTGTGTTTTGCCGACACGGACACCTAAGCCTAATAACCGATTAATTGGCCGATTTATAGAATGTTTAAAATCATTTCTTAGTCTTTCATTACTATGATGGCCACAGACAGAGAGGCTCCAAGAGTGCAAAATGAATAAAATTCCACATGCAGTTTATTGTTCAAACAAAACCCCCAATATAACCAGATTTGGTGCATATGCAAGATTTGACTATAAAACCTGAAATATACCAGGGACTCTTATTTTGAAATGACGGAGACATTTCTGTTTCAATGCTCTATCTTTTAAGTATTTACCAAATTAAGCTTTTTATAGTCTATATATTCACCAGATGAGGATTATGATCTCTTTAGAATACTCCGTTCTGTTTGCTCAATGGTGCCATCTAGTGGTTTGATATTTCCCAGTAACAACTGCACATCCATGTATCAGACCGCTCATTCCAGGTCTCTGAGCCATCTTTCCTGCTTCTCGGATCACTTTGCGATCTCTTAAAGTAAGCTAATAAAATAATTGAATTCAAACCAATATTTCAGGCCTATTTATTTATTTTTTTGGTTAGTAGCCATGTAATAAGCAGGATAATGTACAGCCAGTTGTTATCGCAAAATAAACTCCTTCAGGATGAAACAAGCCTTCCCTGTCAGGGTTTATTTTGTGATAACAACCGGCTGACTGTACATTATCCCTTATATAAGTGTTATTATTACTTAAAAGATATGAAATATGGACATATGCATTGATATGCATCTAGGCTGCTGTAATAAGAACTGTAGATTCCTCCAGTGCTGACCACAGTATAACAGTATAACACGGAGGAATAAAAACAACAAAAGTATCTAATTGGAACTATCAGTAATCTATGAAGATAGTTTCCATTAGTTTCTAATGGGAAGACAAGATGGGAGTAATGTGTTCCCTTTTGCTGGTGCCAGTCAGTAACCCGTCTGCTGCATTCTGCACAAGTTGTAGACGGGATAACTGCTTGTTATGACCAATTCCCGAGTAGAGGGAATTACAGTAGTCGAGGCGGGATTAAATAAAGGCATGAATTATCACCTCCAGTCCTTTAAATCCAAGAAAAGGCTTTATTTTAGAAATAACAAAGATGATAGTAGCTGCGCTAGTGGTGTACATGTATGGACTAATGCCTCTTTAGATTTAGATGGGCTAAAAATAACAACTTCTGATTAATTGTCGTGTAACCGAAGAAAGTTATTAGATATCCAACACTTAACAGATAGATCCTAGAGGGCGCACATATAATGAGAATAATATGGGCCCCAGTACAGAGCCTTGAGGATGACCATATTGTAAAGGAGCTGAAGAGGATGCTGAATTTCCAATTTTAACAGAAAATGTTCTATCTGCTAAATAAGACAAACCATTTTAGCGCAGTCCCCTGAATGCCAACCTCATACTTCAACCGATCCAAAAGGATAGTGTGGGCAATAGTGTTGAAGGCAGCGCTAAGGTCTAACATAATTAAAATAGCAGAGAGACCGGAGTCGACAGATAATAAAATATCATTAAAAATGTTCAAAAGAGCAGACTCTGTGCCAGGGATGGATTACCGACCGGGCCAATGGGGCCAATGGGGCCAGTGCCCAGGGGCCCTTGACTACCCGGGGGTGCCCTAGGCTTTAAGGCTGCACGATCAAGTTTGGTGATCCCCTCCGCTTGAAAACCCTTTTGGGCATGAACAATGAACCCAACCCCCCCCCCCCCCCCCCCCCCTTTCCCACACACACACACACACACTTTTGGGTGGAGGGGGTCCTTGGAGATAATTGGCCCCAGGGCCTTTGCAAGCCATTATCCGCCCCTGCTCTGTGCAGTGATGAGCTCTAAATCCCAGACTGGAATCTTGCCAAAATATCATTCTCTACTAAAAATGAAGAAAGCTGAGACAAAACAACTTTCTCTAAATTCTTCGAAAATAAATGTGATTTAGAAATAGGATGGAAAGTATTTAAAATAGCGGGATCAAGATTTGGATTTTTAATAAGAGGCATATAGGAACAATACCATTCGATCAAGATCTGTTAATCGTAGATTGCAGAAAGATGCATTTCAAGCGAAATCATATTAGTGTGGACTAGGCCTTAGACTGCACCCCCATCATTGATTTGCACCTTCCCATGCAGGTATGTGCTGACACAGTCTCTGTAAGTTCGTCCATTTTTAAACTTGTCCTTTTAAACTCCTCTGACCAGACCGGCTTGTTTCTCTTCAGGACCGGTTTATAGGACAGAACCAAATACACAACATTGTGCTTAGACATACTAAGTGAAGCTCTACGAAGACAAAGAGCTGCTCAGAACATCTAAAGCTCTGCGTGCGGTCCAAGTAGGTACGCAAAGCACAAACCGTCACAGCAACAAAGGGGCTGGGTCTGCCTCCTCCCGGGGCAGCGCTTGCAGGTTCACTACTTGGTCTCTGAAGGGAGTCGTAGGAACCTTGGGCGCGTAGCCCGGCCGCGGTCTTAGGATCACATGAGTGTCTGCCGGACCGAACTCCAGGCAAGTGTCGCTAACAGAGAACGCTTGCAGGTCCCCGACCCTCTTGATGGAGGCGAGCGCGACCAGCAGGGCCATCTTCAGGGAGAGGGCCCTGAGTCCAACTGATTCTAGCGGCTCAAAGGGAGGTCTCTGAAGGCTCGAGAGGACTACTGAGAGATCCCAGGAGAGGAACAGGCTTGGCCGGGAGGGATTTAACCTCCGGGCACCTCTTAGGAACCTGATAACTAAGTCATGCTTACCCAAAGAGTTGCCATCTACTGCGTCGTGGTGGGCTGCGACACCTTTAAGGTGGAAGGGGACAGCCTACCCTCCAACCTCTCCTCCAGAAATGAGAGAACTGACCTACCTGCGCACCTCTGTGGGTCTTCAACCCGGGAAGAACACCAATTCGCAAACAAGCGCCACTTCAGGGCGTAAAGTTGCCTGGTAGAGGGAGCTCTGGCTTGGTTGATCGTGTCTACGACAGCAGGTGGTAGATCAGCTAGATCTTCCGCAAGCAGTGGAACTTGTAGGATGAAATTGTGCAGGTCGCAGATCAAAGGAAGCATCACCATCCTTTTGTCCAGCTTCTTCGCCAGTCAAGATGGGCACTGCTTCTGCAACAATGTGACCAGTCTGTTCGAGGCAATCGGAATCGCCTGGAACCAGAATGAGTGGCATCTCTTCATTGAGAGCTCATCCAGGAGCCTCAAAGTCGTGCTGCTCCATAATGGTAACAAGTGCCCGTCTCGTCCCCTGGCACACTCGGGGCACCTCAAAGAGGATTACAACAGCATCAAGACCTTGAAGTATGATGAGTACAGCTGGGAGGTCATAGGAGACTTCAAAATCGTGGCATTCCTTTGCCTTTGGGACAGCAGGGACACCAAGGTGCACTGGGGAGTGACAACGTCAAGTGGGAGCCACTGCTGGACCCCCGAAAGGTGCTGATGCCACCACTGCACATCAAATTGGGCCTTATGAAACAATTAGTCAGAGCTCTAGATAAGGAGTCGGCATCCTTCAAGTACCTTCAAGACTTCTTCCCTAAGCTGCCTGAGGTCAAAGGTCAAAGCCGGTGCCTTCGTCAGACCACAGATAAAGAAGATCCCGGAGTGCAGTGAATTCCCCAAGAAGCTCGCTAGGAAGGAGAAAGTGGCATGGAACAGATTTGCCACAGTGGTTTGAGGCTTCCTGTCAATCACAAGGACGTGATATACTTCTATATCAGTTAGCAACTTTCTATTAACTTTCTGTAGCATAGCGAACCACTTGGTCAAATGGGCAGCTTGACTGTAATTTAACTAGTTAAAATGATGAGCAGCTCGTGAGGCTACAATGTGAATACAGCTTTGCCAACACTGATGTTTACAGTCTAAAGCAAAAACATGCTGTAAATACAGTGCGTCTTATTCACAGGATATTAGAGAACATATCTTCACTTCCCTTTAGCTTTAAAATATACCATCTTTATAATTCACCATAAAACACAAATAATACCAGACATGTTTGTGCTCATAAACACATCACGGCAGGATCCCTTTGACCCATGAGTGATGGCAAACAGACTATGGTATTTCCTTTATACGGTATATACTGATTTACACCGACACACACTCTCGAACATGCTGTTATGTGTGTGATAAACAAGAGCGACAAAAACAGAAGGAATTCTGAACAAATAGAAAGTAATGTGTAAAGTACAGTTAACAAACAAGTTATGATAAGTACTCTGGCTTTAATTATACATTTATCACTAGCTAAAAAATAATGCGTGACACTTTGGAGGTTTATAGATGACAAGAAACATGTAACTGTCATTGCACCAGATGAACATGGCGAATACAATGATGTGTTTCGGGAGTTTGTATCAGGTTTGGAAACATTGCATTGTTAGATTTGAGGAAAATGCATATCTTGGTATTCTAAAAATCCCATTAATTTTCTCCATATGGGAATTGATTTGTAACGATACCCAGCTCTGAGGTGTTTAATTGATGGTGTATGTTTCTGTTGAGGCTGTCAGTCCACTACCCATAATCCTGAAGCTCAACTTTCCAATGCATGTAGATATTATGACACACACTCACACACACACACACACACACACTCACACACTCACACACTCACACACACACACACTCTCACACACACACACTCACACACTCACACACACACACACACTCACACACTCACACACTCACACACACACACACTCACACACACACACACACACACACTCACACACTCACACACTCACACACACACACACTCTCACACACACACACTCACACACTCACACACACACACACACTCACACACTCACACACTCACACACACACACACTCTCACACACACACACTCACACACTCACACACACACACACTCTCACACACTCACACGAAACAAACACACTTCATGTATCACACACCCCAGATGAGGGAGATACACATGGATAATTAACTGCACAGCTCCATCTAGTGGCAGCAGCAGACTCGTGCAACTACAAACTCAACAGGTTTGTGGCAGACTTACACTCCAGTTACACAAACTAATGATTTATCAACTTGTATCAAAACAGCAGATGATTGTCTGCACACTCTTTAAACTCTGTTTGCAGAGAATGAATCTAACAGGATAAAAACACATTCAAAATGTTTAATGAAATAGAAATCTAGTTAAAGATCATTTATGCATGTTTTCCAGTTTTGCCATAATATATATATATATATATATATATATATATATATATATATTTACCTACATTTATTTTACAGAACTTGTTTAATGAACAGGGAATGCAAAACCTGCAGTTCAGAAGTCAGTTGTTATTTATTAATATACCACAGTTAGTTCCGGTCCTCAAATCTGATTGGACGAGAGATGTTCCATGAGCACTGATGGTGTGACATCATCATCACTCGGACGCTTCACTGTGTGTGTGTCACTCCGCTTGTGTTCCTGCTGTTCTAAACTATGTCCGGGGCCCCATGCAATAGTGTGGTTTGCATGATGGTTAAAACCGCTACTGCATATGCACCTGCAGTACCACCGTCCTGACGCTGGGGGCGCTGTTTCTCAAACACTCACTGAGGCTGAACAGAGCGTGTTCCATTCAGTAGTGATCATCCCTATGTCCTTAGAAGACTTTGCCATTTATTTTTCTTATTTTAAATTTTAATTTGCACTGCCTTTAATCTCTTAAAATGATTGTTTCCATAAAATGCATTTTTTACCTCTTTTCTTCAGTTTGTTCTTTGTTCCATTTAATGTTATTCTCTAAATTTAGGCTACTTGTTAACCCGTTTAAAAACAAATAGATTTTATTCTAAAATAAATTAAATAATTACAGAACCGATATTGATATGAAATGCTCATTCTGCCAGAATTATGCAGTTTTCTATTTATTTGGTCATGCCATTAAACTCAAACATAAAATATTTAGTTTTTAATTGAATCTGTTAAAAAAAATCTATTCAATTTAATGTAATTTTTTTTATAAAATTGAATTGCATAAAACTTAAAATTATTTTCTGTACTGGAGAAATGGATGATGTCTTAATAAATGTAAAACTCACTGAGAAGTGCTTCAAAACAATTTTTTTTTTATCAAATAAAAAATAAATATATTTATCTTGGTGTACAAGATGACATAAATATGCTTTTACAAAACTATCATTACCTGCAGTTAACGGACTACAAGCAGCACTTTTTAACAGATATGCTACTGAGGACAAAACCTGCAAAACTAATCAAATAAATACATAAATAAATAAAAACACATAAATAAACATATTTATTTGTGTATTTATTTATTTGTGTATTTATTTATTTCTGTATGTATTTATTTATTTATTTATTTATTTATTTGTGTATTTATTTAATAATTTGTTTGTGTATTTATTTTTTGATTTGTGTATTTATTTATTAGTATATCTCATTGCAAAGGTAATTTATATATGTCTTTATGCACATGTATTTATTCATTTGTGTATTTATTTATTTGTGTGTTTATTTATTTGTGTATTTGTTTAAGTATCTCCTTTCAAAGGTAATTTATATGTCTTTATGCACATATATTTATTTATTTGTGTATTTATTTATTTGTGTATTTGTTTATTTATTTATTTGTGTATTTATTTATTTATTTATTTATTTATTTGTGTGTTTATTTATTTGTGTATTTCTTTATTTAAGTATCTCCTTTCAAAGGTAATTTATATGTCTTTATGCACGTGTATTTATTTATTTGTGTATTTATCTATTTATTTGTGTATTTATTTATTTGTGTATTTATTTATTTATTTGTGTATTTATTTGTTTGTTTATTTATTTAATTGTGTGTTTATGTATTTGTGTATTTATTTATTTGTGTATTTATCTATTTATTTGTGTATTTATTTATTTGTGTATTTATTCATTTATTTGTGTATTTATTTATTTATTTGTGTGTATTTATTTTTTGTGTATTATTTATTTATGTGTGTGTTTATTTATTTGTGTATTTGTTTAAGTATCTCCTTTCAAAGGAAATTTTTATATGTCTTTATGCACATATATTTATTTATTTGTGTATTTATTTATTCATTTGTGTATTTATTTATTTATTTATTTATTTGTGTATTTGTTTATTTGTGTATTTATTTATTTATTTATTTATTTATTTGTGTATTTGTTTATTTAAGTATCTCCTTTCAAAGGTAATTTATATGTCTTTATGCACGTGTATTTATTTATTTGTGTATTTATCTATTTATTTGTGTATTTATTTATTTGTGTATTTATTTATTTATTTGTGTATTTATTTGTTTGTTTATTTATTTAATTGTGTGTTTATGTATTTGTGTATTTATTTATTTGTGTATTTATCTATTTGTGTATTTATTTATTTATTTGTGTATTTATTCATTTATTTGTGTATTTATTTATTTATTTGTGTGTATTTATTTTTTGTGTATTATTTATTTATGTGTGTGTTTATTTATTTGTGTATTTGTTTAAGTATCTCCTTTCAAAGGAAATTTTTATATGTCTTTATGCACATCTATTTATTTATTTGTGTATTTATTTATTTATATAAAACAAAAATATTTGTTTGTGTATTTATTTTTTGTTTATTTATTTATTTGTGTATTTATTTATTTATTTGTGTATTTATTTGTTTGTGTATTTATTTATTTGTGTATTTATGTATTTATTTATTTATTTGTTTGTTTATTTGTGTATTTGTTTAAGTATCTCCTTTCAAAGGTAATTTTTATGTCTTTATGCACATCTATTTATTTATTTGTGTATTTATTTATTTATATAAAACAAAAATATTTGTTTGTGTATTTATTTTTTGTGTATTTATTTATTTATTTGTGTATTTATGTGTTTGTTTATTTATTTATTTGTGTATTTATTTTTTGTGTATTTATTTATTTATTTGTGTATTTATTTATTTGTTTGTGTATTTATTTATTTGTGTATTTATTTATTAGTATATCTCCTTGCAAAGGTCATTCATATATGTCTTTATGCACATGTATTTATTTATTTATTTGTGTATTTATTTATTTGTGTATTTATTTGTTTGTGTATTTATTTATTTATTTGTGTATTTATTTATTTTTTATTTGTTTATTTGTTTGTGTATTTATTTGTGTATTTATTTGTTTGTGTATTATTTATTTGTGTATTTATTTATTTATTTGTGTATTTATTTGTTTATTTATTTGTGTATTTGTTTAAGTATCTCCTTTCAAAGGTAATTTATATATGTCTTTATGCACATCTATTTATTTATTTGTGTATTTATTTATTTGTGTATTTATTTATTTGTGTATTTATTTATTTATTTATTTGTATATTTATTTATTTGTGTATTTATTTATTTGTCTGTTTATTTATTTGTGTATTTATTTATTTATTTGTGTTTTTATTTATTTGTATATTTATTTATTTGTGTATTTGTTCATTTAATTATCTCCTTTCAAAGGTAAATATTTATGTCTTTATGCACATATATTTATTTATTTGTGTATTTATTTATTAATTTGTGTATTTATTTATGAATTTATTTGTGTATTTATTTATTCATTTTTGTATTTATTTATTTGTGTATTTATTTATTAGTATATCTCCTTGCAAATATCATTTATATATGTCTTTATGCACAATTATTTTATTAATTAATTTATTTATTTTGTATTTATTTATTTATTGGTAAGTCTCTTTGCAAAGTTAATTTATATTTGTCTTTATGCACTAGTATTATTTTTGTAATTGATATTAATTAATTTATTATATTTGCAGGTTTCGTCCTCAATATGCTATAGCTATAACACACAGAAAATAAATCAACAATGATATATATGATATACAGTATATGATCATCAGAAATAGTTAGTCCAGCAGCCTACACAAAAATAGAATAAAATAACACAAACATTGGGACAAAGTGAGTGGTGAGGGGTGAGGGGTTCTTGCCGTGCCAAAGGTCATCACCACAATGTCCCACCAACTGCCCCAAGTTGAAAGAGCCCAGATGATGCCGAGATATGGGTGATGCTATTCGGTTGCTAGGCTGTTTTTGATGTTGCAAGGAAGTTGTCAATGCGTTCTGAGTGGTTTCTAGGTTGTTTCTAGGCGGTTGCTAGGGTGTTCAAATCATCAGAAAATATGTTTTTGAGTATTGATGCTAAAATGACACCTAGATTAAGCTTGTAGTCCACTCAGAGGCCGAGATATTCAATGAAATAATGAGGGTGTTGCTTGAACTGAACATTAGACTGAATGTCTATGGACGAGTTCTGCTGCCACCTAGTGGAATAACACGAGACTTCTCAAAGTGAGACAAACAAGAGGACATGTTTACAAATATAAGATTATAAACACACACACACACACACACACAATATTATTAATGAATAATTGGAGTCTTTTTTTTTTTAATTTGGAGGGTTTTCTGAAAAATGAGACCTCTTTTTGGGCATTAATCCACAGTATGTGCAAATGGCGAGCTTTTAAACTTGAGTGAGGATGGCAGCCCCAAAAATGCACCAGAGAGTTTAAAAATGGGTCTTTGTACCTGGTGACCATATTATTACGAATGTCTCGGATATCTTTGTATTATAACGGGAATATCATTGTAAATGCATGGAATAAGTGTTAGCATGGCATTCAAATATGAATAACTTTCCACCTTTGCCCAAACAAGGAAGTGTCTTGCAGGTTTTAGAAGGATATGGGAGGTAAATGTGTTGGTTGGCACGCTGCCATTATTAAAATACTGTGGAATTCCGGGTGCCTCCTGTAGTCGCCTCTAAATGCAGACAGAGCAAAACAGCTATTAATAGTCAAACTCTCAAGCAGTCGACTATGTGAAGGAGAAACAACCCCCATAAACCCCCACATGCATCTGTTAAACACAATGACAGAATCAGAGCCAAATCTCTCCATCCATCCCTCCTTCTGATAACTAAACACGCATGTATATGTCTAAATCTCAAGAGTTATCTGTGAGATTTGTCAAGTGACTCTACGTTCAATAAGTTTGTTTTGGATATACAGCATCCCTTTCACCCATCGTTACATTGTTGCGATTTCATCCACATCAATAGACAAAATAACATTTGAATAATTGATACTTTCTCATCACAGAGAGAGTTGAATCGATAGATAGATGCATGTTATCAGTCCCTGAACATATAAACGTGTGCCTTTGCAATCCATCCCAGTTATCAGGCTCCTTGTATGGACCTCTAAGAAACTTGATTTGCTGCTCCATATGTTGCCATTGTCCGGTAGAGTTACCTAATGGGGCTCTGGGGATCAGGAGTCTTCACAAATGCTTGACTGGCCTCATGCTCATAACACCTGATGACCCTAAAAGGAGAGAGTTCAGCCAATCAGAGCTCTGCTGCTATGACATCCCAGCCAATCAGAGCACCGGTGAGGGGGAGAGAGCCCGGCTGGCACTGCCCCTCAGCTGTTAAGCTCATTTAGGGTTTGAGTCCACATGCCACACGTCGGACCATTGACATATACAGTATTCATCCTGAAGAGAGCAGGGACCTCAAAGATGTTGCTAAAACAAGACCGACCATCCATTGACATCTCAAGGCAGCTTGTGTTGGTAAAAAGCTGAATAATGAAAATGATATGAAGAGGGTGCTGACTGAACCCCCCGTGTATCCCACACCAGCCTCACTGACATTTACTGTGCCAGTCATCACCCTGACGAAACAACACTTGTGGAAATTACTCACATTTGTGATTAATTATTTGTTGTTTGAGACAGGAATCATGGGGTGCTCATTAAGTCATACTCAACAGAGTACTGAACCCTACAAAAATCAGAACATAAAATAATACATCATTTTTTAATTAATTAAATGTAAATATAACTATTACATAATTGTTTTACATTATATAAATAATCATATTTATATTTAAATTAGCAATAATAATTATCATTAATAATATAATAACAAATAAATAAATAATTCTATAAACAATAATTATAATTTTTTAAATGACTAAATATTAATATAATTATGATATTTTTGTATTTATATAAATAGAAATAACATTTAATATTTTAATACAATTAAATAATAATAATTATTATTATTGTTAAAATAATATGAAATATTAATATTATTATTAAAATAATATGAAAAATTAAAAAGATCAAATAATACAAATTATTATTTATACAAATAATATGAAATATTAAAAAATATCAAATAATAAAACGAATTATTATTAAAATAATATGAAAAATTACAAATATCAATTAATAAAACTTATTATTATTGAAATAATATGAAATATTAGATCATATCAACTAATAAAATAATAATAATTATTAGCATTATTAAAATAATATGAAATATAAAAAATAATTAAACTAATTATTATTATTATTAAAATAATATGAAATATAAAAAATAATTAAACTAATTATTATTAATATTAAAATATATGAAATATTAAAAAAATCAAATAATTAAACTAATTATTATTATTATTAAAATAATATGAAATATTAAAAAATATCAAATAATGAAACTAATTATTATTATTATCATTATTAAAATAATATGAAATATAAAATAATAAAGTGTTGTTATTATTATTATTAAAACAATTTGAGATATATAAAAAACAATAAAACTAATTAGAATTATTATTAAAATAATATGAAATATTAAAAAATATCAAATAATGAAACTAATTATTATTATTATTATTAAAATAATATGAAATATTAAAAAATATCAAATAATGAAACTAATTATTATTATTATTAAAATAATATGAAATATTGCAAAATTCAAATAATTAAACTAATTATTATTATTATTAAAATAATATGAAATATTAAAAAATATCAAATAATGAAACCAATTATTATTATTATTAAAATAATATGAAATATATTAAAAATATGAATACCAGATGACAGTGACAGTTTGCATGATGTTGGTGTGGCCTGTGAGGAATGCGAAGAAGTGTTGTGTGACGGATGTACAAACATCAACACTATTGAATTTCAGCTAAATAATCCAGCAATCATACACACGACATGTGCAGACAGCTGAACCCGTCTGCATTTAACCCTGAAACTGAAATCGTAGATAAAAGATTAAAGTCTGAGATTACCAGCGCTCGGTCTCTATTTCTAAGGAAGCCTTTGTTAATTTTAGGAAGGCCAAATCCACCCAGGCAGATCAGATTCAAGGGTGGAGGGGCTTATTGTCTCTTAATTATTTTTCTTGTATACTCTTATTTGGGCTTGTGTGAACCCGAGGCTCCGCCCCAGACCCCCAGGAGCCGGTCTTATTTAAAGGGGGTCCCGCGCCTTGCCTCCCCGTCCCAGTGGAAGCATCAGTCTGGTGATAGCAACTTGGTGAGTCCAACGAGAGTCTGGTATCGTGAGCAACAGGGCATACTAAACCTTATTAGACTGAACTTTGACTTTGGATCTTGCAGTTTTGCTAGAGATGTTTTACACATGAGATGTTAGTGTGGTTAGAGGATAGGAAATGTGTGCTGAAATGTGAAATGGATTGCAAGAGGTGTAATTAGCATCAGTTGGGCAGGGGGGGGGCAGGTGAAGCAGCCGGGTTTGGTTTAGTGACTTTTTAGATGATATGAAAGTATAGCCACTGGTTGCACTAAAAGACCATGCTAATATGGTTATTGGGAGGTTTTGGGGGAGGACAGGCTCACAGCTAGCAGCCTGATTACAGTAAATGTTTTTCATGTGATATTGAAGCATCGAGGTGCATTATGGCATGAATGGCTGTAAAGCTGCTGTGATGCAAAGTGATGACAGCTGCAAACAGAGCGTGCGAAGACAGTGTGAGAGAGAGGTGGAGATTTAAATAGAGTGTTTGTCCTCCAGTTAGACTATATCCTTTCTCTAGAATTACACACTGGAAGTCTTGAGCTGCCTGGACACAGAAATTCGGTTTCAGTTACCCTACAGGGGCAAGAGGAGAGAGAGAGAGACAAAGAGAAGGAGCATGTGTCACTCTGAGAGCTTCTGGCATTCCAAAAACCAAAATTAATGTATTCATTATTTAGCAAGAACATATATATCACATTGCATTGCAAAATAGTGTAATGTGTCATTGTTAGCTAATTAGCGTAAATGTAAATGCACAAGGTGATGCGTAAATTAAGCATGATATAGTGTATAGAATAGTATGCATGATATAGTATGCATGATATAGTGTATAGAATAGTATGCATGATATAGTATGCATGATATAGTGTATAGAATAGTATGCATGATATAGTGTATAGAATAGTATGCATGATATAGTGTATAGAATAGTATGCATGATATAGTGTATAGAATAGTATGCATGATATAGTGTATAGAATAGTATGCATGATATAGTATGCATGATATAGTGTATAGAATAGTATGCATGATATAGTATGCATGATATAGTGTATAGAATAGTATGCATGATATAGTGTATAGAATAGTATGCATGATATAGTGTATAGAATAGTATGCATGATATAGTATGCATGATATAGTGTATAGAATAGTATGCATGATATAGTATGCATGATATAGTGTATAGAATAGTATGCATGATATAGTGTATAGAATAGTATGCATGATATAGTATGCATGATATAGTGTATAGAATAGTATACATGATATAGTATGCATGATATAGTGTATAGAATAGTATGCATGATATAGTGTATAGAATAGTATGCATGATATAGTATGCATGATATAGTGTATAGAATAGTATGCATGATATAGTGTATAGAATAGTATGCATGATATAGTATGCATGATATAGTGTATAGAATAGTATGCATGATATAGTGTATAGAATAGTATGCATGATATAGTATGCATGATATAGTGTATAGAATAGTATGCATGATATAGTGTATAGAATAGTATGCATGATATAGTGTATAGAATAGTATGCATGATATAGTGTATAGAATAGTATGCATGATGCATTTAATATAGTGTATATGATGTAGTATACCGTGAGTCTCACCGACCGCGTGTCGCTTCCTCCACAGACCAACCAGAACACCAACCATGTGCGACGACGAGGAGACTACCGCCCTTGTGTGTGACAACGGCTCTGGGTTGGTCAAGGCTGGATTTGCCGGAGATGACGCTCCCCGTGCTGTCTTCCCTTCCATCGTTGGAAGGCCCCGTCACCAGGTGCGAACATCGTCACACACCTGCAGAACATCCAGGACAATGTCCGGGACACTCACTAACCTGCTTGTCTCTCCATCAGGGTGTGATGGTCGGTATGGGTCAAAAAGACAGCTACGTAGGTGATGAGGCTCAGAGCAAGAGAGGTATCCTGACTCTGAAGTACCCCATCGAGCACGGCATCATCACTAACTGGGACGACATGGAGAAGGTGATTTCACGGGCTCGTTCTGAACAGTATTGATTCAAAATGCAACGCATGTTGGCATTGATACGTTCTGATCTTTCGTTGTGATTAACATGATTGTTGGTGGTCTGCAGATCTGGCACCACACCTTCTACAATGAGCTGCGTGTGGCCCCTGAGGAGCACCCAACCCTGCTCACGGAGGCCCCTCTCAACCCCAAGGCCAACAGGGAGAAGATGACACAGGTACTGATGATGTCATCACCACCATATTCCACCCAAGTGTCCTCATGGAGGCTTTATAGTCTGATCAACTCCTCTTATGTCCTCTTGCAGATCATGTTTGAGACCTTCAACGTCCCTGCCATGTATGTGGCCATCCAGGCTGTGCTGTCCCTGTACGCCTCCGGCCGTACCACCGGTGAGCTTTTATAATCAGTATTCTTGAACAGGATGTAAGGTTAGGCCGAGCCCTCTATAGGAATGCTCTGTTATCTGAGAGATAGCATAAATGATGGATGCATTGTTTCGGATTTGCAGAAAGCTCTGACTGTCAGGTGTGAACGAACCATTTGTTGCACGACTGTTGTTACAACATGACAAGCTCAAGGTACTCTCTGCAGGTATCGTGCTGGACGCTGGCGACGGTGTGACCCACAACGTGCCCGTCTATGAGGGTTACGCTCTGCCCCACGCCATCATGCGTCTGGACTTGGCTGGTCGTGATCTGACTGACTATCTCATGAAGATCCTGACTGAGAGAGGCTACTCTTTCGTTACAACTGGTGAGTGACTCAGACCGGGGATGTGGGCATTTAAAGGGCTAGTTCACCAAAAATGCTAATTCTCTTATCATTTACTCACCCTTATATCTTCTCAAACTCGTATGACTTTCTTTCTTCTGCGGAACACGAATGAAGATATTCTGACTGAGATATGAGGTGTTTTTGTCTATACAATGCAAGTGAATGGAACTTTGAAGCTCAAAAAGCACATAAAGGTAGCATAAAAGTAATCCATACGATTACCATCCTGTAGCGATACGATAGGAATTTTACTCTAGTTTCTCCTCCCTGCCCAGTAGGTGGCGACGTGCACAATTAATGCGAATCTTCAAAAATCAAAAGGAGAAGAATGTGAAAGTGAAAGTGGAGATTTATAGTCTAAATGGCTTAAATATCAATCTGTTTCTCAACCACATCGATCAGATTGCTTCTGAAGACATGGGATTAAAACAGTGGATTACTTTCAGGCTACATTTTATGTGCTTTCTGGAGCTTCACATTTCTGGTCACCATTCACTTGCATTATATGGACCTATTTGAGCATTTTATTTATAATGTTTATTGAAGAGAACCAACTCAAACTAATGATTCATTCCACCCAAAATATTTCCAAACCAAAAAATATTCGGGGCTAGAAACCCCTCGGAACTGGACTACATCAGTATAAACTATATACAGCATATTAACCAAAACAATTATTTTTTTAATTCGTCAATTGTTAAATGAACAGCGACAGTGAGGCGGTTCTGTCAAACTGGAGCCAGTCCTTCGGCCCCTGGTGGATGGAACGCCCCTCCGCGTTTTGGCGGCCGTTAGGGAACTCCTCCGCCCCTGGCAGCAAGCCCATCCTGCCCTCGCGGATGGCGCCCATTCCTCCTCGTCCGGCGGCTGGTAGCGACTCCTCCGTCCCCCAGCGGATGGCCGTGGCTGCTCCTTTGGGTGGATGTCAGTGGCGAGGAGCCCACGACAGCGCATCCCTCCTGCTCCGGGGCTTCGGCACCAGTGTAACGGGGTTAAGGATGGGAAAGGAACCGCCGTGAACCGGCTGAACAGTCAAAATTATATTCAATGAAACACAAAGACACAAACACAAATGCACACACGGCAGCTGCATGTGTCTCTCTCTCTCTCGAACTGCCGCATCCCACTGCGCTTATCCCTCTCCTTGGCTGATTAGCCCAATGGGGTAATTTGGGATGAGGGACGGGGCGAAAGACGTGCTGTATTTGCTTTATGTTGTGGTACTTTGGATTTTGACCTAATTAAATTCCACCTGCAAGCTCACAGCTTGTGTAAATGTGCTTCATTTAGCCGTGGCGCCGTTGATTCGGCAGCTTCATATTCTCTGAACTTGTCTCTCCTCAGCCGAACGTGAGATCGTGCGTGACATCAAGGAGAAGCTCTGCTATGTGGCTCTGGACTTCGAGAACGAGATGGCCACCGCTGCCTCCTCCTCCTCCCTGGAGAAGAGCTACGAGCTGCCCGACGGTCAGGTCATCACCATCGGTAACGAGCGTTTCCGCTGTCCCGAGACTCTCTTCCAGCCTTCCTTCATTGGTGAGTTCCATTGGGGAAGAAGATCCCCAACTTGTGTTTTTGTGATTGGAAACACACCTGTTGATCCTCAAAATCGTGTCGCACCTCAGGTATGGAGTCCGCCGGTATCCATGAGACTGCCTACAACAGCATCATGAAGTGCGACATTGACATCCGCAAGGACTTGTACGCCAACAACGTCTTGTCCGGCGGTACCACCATGTACCCAGGTATTGCTGACCGTATGCAGAAGGAGATCACTGCCCTGGCCCCCAGCACCATGAAGATCAAGGTGAGGAACACGGACGCTGTGATGCACAAACAGTCAGTCCCAGATAGCCTGTAGACATGTAGACAAACTCTAACTGGAGACACATGCTCATATTTCTCCTGCCTCTCTCTAGATCATTGCTCCTCCTGAGCGTAAGTACTCTGTCTGGATCGGTGGCTCCATCCTGGCTTCCCTGTCCACCTTCCAGCAGATGTGGATCACCAAGCAGGAGTACGACGAGGCTGGTCCATCCATCGTCCACAGGAAGTGCTTCTAAACCGTCCCCAATCTCTCCGTCTCAGCCGTACATTTGTCCCGTCTCTTTTACTGTATATACATGTGTTGTTGTAATAAAAACAGATAACTGGTAACCAATAACAGTCGGCTGTGTGGTCACTTGCCTGTTCAACCCATAATGCATTACTTTATATTATCGTATTACTTAAAGGGACAGTGCACACAAAAATGACAGTTCTCTCATCATTTACTGTCTTTCTTTCTTCTGCAGAACACAAGAAATATTTTTTCAGCTCTGTTGGTCCGTACAATGCAAGTGAATGGTGACCAGAACTTTGAAGCTCAAAAAAGCAAATAAAGGCAGCATAGAATTAATCCATATGACTCCGGTGGGTCAAATATACATCTTCAGAAGCGACATGGCCAAGGGTGGGGTGGGTGTTTGGTATTCGCTGTCCTTTTCTGCATATTGTGGTGCCGTTTTGTGGTCCGTTATTCATTAGCTTATCGAAGCCCATACGGCACGTTTCGCAGTCGACCTACCGGACCACTCGGTTCTCACGATGCCCATGATCGGCCTCAAAATGCATCGCCCACTGGGAAAATGCCCGGTATGCCAGGTTACCAGTCCAGCCCTGGGCATGGGTGAAAAACGTGTTCAATTTTTTACATTAGAAATTCATATCATATCTCTTCAGAAGACATGGATTAAACCACTGGAGTCTTATGGAGTACTTTTATGCTGCCTTTATGTGCTTTTTGGAGCTTCAAAGTTCTGGTCACCATTCACTTGCATTGTATGGACCAACAGAGCTGAAATATTCTTCTAAAAATCTTCATTTGTGTTCTGCAGAAGACAGAAAGTTACACATCTGGGATGGCATGAGGGTTAGTAAATGATGACACAATTTATATATTTTCGGTGAACTGTCCCTTCACTCTTCTCTGGTGTTCTCTGGGTTTTTTGTCATTTGGTGCCACCCAAATCACAAAGAGTTATTCGATTAGATGCTGCTAGGTCAAAATATGAGTTTTAATTTTATTATTATTTTTTTTTTTAAGTTAAAACCCTGGCAATACATTTTTTTTAATTAAATTACCAAAAGTGATTATTTTATGATTTTTCAATAAGTTTTAAGATTTCAAAGCCGTTTCTTTTAATTGTATTTTTCCGTTCATAATGTTATTTTGATATTTAATATGCTACATAAATGTGAATGTTTTTTTTTATTAGAATAATCCAGATTGTACAAACACAATACATTGTCTCAAACAAACTCTTTTTTAATTTATATTTGTTGCTTTTTCTCATGTAATGTGTCCTGTTATATGAGACATTACATGAAAAAAGCAACAAAAATATATTTAAAAAAGAGTTTGCATGTTATAGTAAACTGTTGCATAGTTCGTATTGGTTTCAGATTTGTAACCTACTTTTAGAAATATTTTCCAAATATGTTTTAATGTTAATTTGATGTGGTTCAAAAACAGGTATTTTTTCAGTCCATTTGACTTTAATACTACTTTTTTTATATCTTTATCAGTTGAGAAACACTTCAACATCACTTTCTTCTAAATTTACAACAATACAATCTGCTTTTTGGATTTTTAAATTATTATTATTATTATTTTGGAAATAATCCTTTCCGTGCAACCAAAGGCATGAAGCGTTCAGCTGTTTTTAATGAAAAATTATTACCACATTGAATGAGCCTTAAAATGTCCCTTGGAGTCGCATGCGATATCTTTACATAAGACTGAATGATGTAACTCAACTTAAAAAAAAATGTGTTGTTGTTTCGGGACAGACATAAACACGCAACTTTATTTAGTCACGCGCGTCACGCAATAGACAGTTATTTAAACTAATTCCAGGGTAAAATAACACAAAGCAGAATGTTTTATATTTACACTCAATTTAAAAAAATAAATAATTATAATATAAACACGTTGCGAGATTTACGCTGTTAAATAAGGCGCAATCGCGTCATCACAGTCCGTGAAAAAGGTCTATGACGCAACAGAAAAGGAGGGAGAGGGGGCGGGCCATTTCAGACGAAAATATCACGTGACTCCTCCGGAACCCATAGGAGTGCAGGAAACGCGTGACGTAGGCAGAGCGAAATTTGAACGAGTTTTTTCCAGCTGCCGTTGTAAAGACCCACATAAACACTGGGTTTACATTCGGTATTTACATATTTACACTTTAAAAGACGGTTATTATGACGCAAACATGAAGTTTATTCGCAACAGAGCCTTCATATGAAATGTTAGACATGTTTGATGACTTTAATCCGGTGTTTTTTATTGAAATATGTGAGGCGGAAGTGAGGAGACTACAATAACACGTTGCTTATGCGCATATTTTACACTATTTTGGCCGGTGACTCTTCATATTTTGATTTTTGAGTTGTTTATAAGGATTTTAAAAGGCAATAATGAAGGTTTTAGAGAGAAATGTGGTTCGTCTCGCGGTCGTTCAACATCTTCGGGCCGTTTATGGATTAAAAATAAAAAACTGGAATAAAAACAGGAGCAAACAGACACCAGTGAACACGGTGAGTTCAAAAATCATCTTAAAATGTGTGTTAAATATGTGAGTTATTGTGGAAATTAGAGATTTAAGATGCAATTGAGCAGCACTGTTGGGTGTAATGCATTACTTTAACAGTAATTAAATTATTTTTTTTGTTGAAAAAAGTAAGGAATTACTCTTATTTTTTCAGTGATTTAATTACATTTACTTCTGATGTAATTGTGTTATACTCTATAGACTCTAGAACAATTCTGTAAAAATTAGTCCATTTAAAACTCCTAATGTTAAAATGTACGTTTTCTAATTTAACACTGCCACTTTAAATTCTTTGGTCAGTTCATGAATAATTAATTAGATTTTATATAATTTATTTGAAAGAATTACAGATTCATCCTTGTATGTTTCATCTGGTCGAAGTTTTTCAGGGGTTGCTAGGGAGGGGAGGCCCGGTTGCTAGGGAGGGGAGAGTCACATGTTTGATGTTATTTACATGACCACAAACACGGTTAAATTTACAGTAAAAACAAAAAAAATCATAAACTTGATATTAACCTTCTGAAACTGTAAAAATCAGCTTTTTACTTTAAAATGTATTATTAATCCCCGTAATAATTACAGAAGAGCACATGATGACATGAAGATCATCAATAGTGGCTCTTGATGACCAATAAACATGTCGAGACATCATCACTGACACAAACACTGAACATCATCAGGATAACACGTGTGAAGTTAAAATAATGCAGTAAACATGAACTATAAAGTACATTAAATATAACACAGAACACACCAATGTACATAACTGACATTAAAAACAAGAAGCAAAACTATTCCCATAAAATATAATGAAATGTGATCATGCAGGAAACTGTGGGAACGCCCTATCATTGTTTTTTTACTGTGATTTTAACAATAATTATCTGTAATAAGTGCATGTACTCCCTTGTTAAACAATGTACATTTTTACCATTATACAGGAAAATCGTACTTTTTACATAAAAAAAAAAAAAAAGAAGGCAATTTTACAAAATTTTATTGTAAAAACTACTGCATTGTTATTTAAGAAATGTACTGTATATTTTCGGTTAATACTCATTAATCAATTAATGTGTCTGTGGCATTTTTACTGTTAAAATTACAGAATTGTTTTTACAGTGATGGCTATGAAATTATAATGTGCTCCTGTAAAGACATGTTTGAACCGAGCTGATTTAAAGAAGTGTTTAACAATGTTATAATGATCTTTTCCCCATTATAGGTGAGAGTGTTTGGGGTTGCCCTCGAGAGTCTGCCACACTGTCATGTGCTGGACTATGGAGACATACCCTGGTAAGACTCTAATGCCTGTTTGTGTGCGCTAATTAATGTCTTCATGGACTGCCAGACTGTTGTTTTGTGTCCAGATATTGTTATAAAGCTGAAACAAAACAAGCCATTTATTAACATATATTCAAACATTTGTGCCATGGTATCCACGTGCCAAGCGCTTGACGTCATTGCCACGGTATCCACACGGCGAGCGCTTGACGTCATTGCCACGGTGTCCACGTGCCGAGCGCTTGACGTCATTGCCACGGTGTCCACACGCCGAGCGCTTGACGTCATTGCCACGGTATCCACACGCCGAGCGCTTGACGTCATTGCCACGGTATCCACACGCCGAGCGCTTGACGTCATTGCCACGGTGTCCACGTGCCGAGCGCTTGACGTCATTGCCACGGTATCCACACGCCGAGCGCTTGACGTCATTGCCACGGTATCCACACGCCGAGCGCTTGACGTCATTGCCACGGTGTCCACGTGCCGAGCGATTGACGTCATTGCCACGGTATCCACGCGCCGAGCGCTTGACGTCATTGCCACGGTATCCACGCGCCGAGCGCTTGACGTCATTGCCACGGTGTCCACACGCCAAGCACTTGACGTCATTGCCACGGTATCCACACGCCAAGCGCTTGCCGTCATTGCCACGGTGTCCACACGCCAAGCGCATGTAGTCATTGCCATGGTATCCACGCGGCAAGCGCATGACGTCATTGCCATGGTATCCATGCGCCAGGTGCTTGACGTCATTGCCATGGTATCCACACGCCGAGCGCATGACGTCATTGCCACGGTATCCACACGGCAAGCGCATGACGTCATTGCCACGGTATCCACACGGCAAGCGCATGACGTCATTGCCACGGTATCCACACGGCAAGCGCATGACGTCATTGCCACGGTATCCACGCGCCAAGTGCATGACGTCATTGCCACGGTATCCACGCGCCAAGCGCATGACGTCATTGCCACGGTATCCACGCGCCAAGCGCATGACGTCATTGCCACAGTATCCACGCGCCAAGCGCATGACGTCATTGCCACGGTATCCACACGGCAAGCGCATGACGTCATTGCCACGGTATCCACGCGCCAAGCGCATGACGTCATTGCCATGGTATCCACGTGTAAATGTAAAAAACAACAACAAGTTCCATCAGTAAATGCCCGGAAACATCCACCAGGTAGCAAAATCGATTTTAAAAACTATCGGCTGATTAATTGGTTATCGGCCTTTTACACCATCTTAGATATCGGTATCGGCAAAATCCACAATCGGTCGACCTCTAATCGGAACCGCACACATGCATGAACTAGAATCTAATTAAATATACTTGTCAGGAAATGACAGATGATTTAACAGAGTCTGGTTGCATTATCTGTATTTATATATAATATACAGCTCTGGAACAAATGACCACTAGAAGATGATCCGTTTCTCTGGATTTACTGTTTATACGTGTGTGTTTGAGGAAAATGAACATTTGTGTTTTATTCTATAAAGTACTGACAACATTTCTCCCAAACTCCAAATATAGATATTGTCATTTAGAGCATTTATTTGCAGAAAATGACGACTGGTTTTCAGACCTGGAATAATGCAAAACAACAAGTTCATATTCATTATTAATCCACAATATTCAGGTTTTAACTGAGAGTTCAGAAATCAACATTTGCTGGAATATTCCTGATGCCAATCACAGCTTTCATGTGTCTTGGCATGCCCTCTGCCAGTCTTTCACATTGCTGTTGGGTGACTTTATGCCACTCCTGGCGCAGTGTGTGATGGCTTGTGCCCGTCCATCTTCCTCTTGATCACTGCAGTGTTCATTGGGGTTCAGGTCTGGAGATTGGGCGGGCCATGACAGGGACTTGATCCGGTGCTCCTCCATCCACACCTCCATTGACCCGCTGTGTGGCATGGGGCATTGTCCTGCCCCATATATATATATATATATATATATATAATCAGTTAACATGTCTGTGATCTCTTCCAGCTTTATAGTAGATGTTTGTTCAAGCCTCATGGAGCATTTGGACACCGAGGGCCTCTTCAGAAAATCAGGCTCTGTTGTTCGGGTCAAGACCCTCAGGGTGAGTGACGACTTGAGTTTTATTTCCTGGAGAGACTTTGACTGGTGGCATTATTTAACACTGTCTGTATTGTTGTGCCCCTGAAGGGCAAACTGGACCAGGGTGAGGACTGTCTGGCCACTGCTCTGCCGCTGGACATCGCTGGACTTCTGAAGCAGTTTTTCAGGGAGCTTCCCGAGCCGGTTCTGACCGTAGATCTGCACAGCGCTTTCCTGAAGGCCCAGGAGCTGCCCGCCGAAGAGGACCGGACCTCGACCACGCTTCTGCTGTCCTGTGTGCTGCCCGACAGGAATTTAAACACGCTGCGCTATTTCTGCAGTTTCCTGAAGAGTGTGTCTCAATGGTACGACGTGTTGTTAACCTGTTGCTATGCTAACGGCTACGCAGTTTCTTTTCAGATGTATAGCGGCATGTGGTTTAGCATGTGTAAAGTGTGTGTATTGCTCATTCAGTCTGTGTGTGTATTGCGTATTCCTTTCAGCTGTGCTGAGAATAAGATGGACAGCAGTAATCTCTCTGTCATCTTTGCACCGAACCTCTTTCACTCTGGTGACGGCACAGAGAAACTGAGCAGCAGCACAGAGAAGAAACTCAAGCATCAGACAGCAGCTGTGCAGTGTCTCATAGACAACGCTCAACACTTAGGTACACATGTACATCACATATCTGAACTTCAACTGATTCAGACCTTGTTTGAGTCGCTATGAGCTGCTTGAGACCATGTGTTAAATCCAAAGTGTACAAAGGATTGCTGTGTGTGTGTGAGCGTGTGTGTGTGAGCGTGTGTGTGTGAGCGTGTGTGTGTGAGCGTGTGTGTGTGAGCGTGTGTGTGAGTGTTTGTGAGAGCGTGTGTGTGTGAGCGAGCGTGTGTGTGAGCGTGCGAGCGCGTGTGAGCGTGCGTGTGCGTGTGTGACACAAATTGCATCATCAGCACATCCGTGTGCTGCCTAGACTTTCGTGCATCTCGTGCATGCGGTCCTCAGCTGTGCACGTCGTCTGCGCATGCGCTGGCCATTGACTATACTATAAGAGTGTCACAAAGCAGTTGTGTTGTGCATGTGTCGAACACGTTCCTGTTAGGGATGCACCGATCCGATACCTGGATCGGGATCAGCTCTGACATTGAAGCTTTTAGACGGATCGGGTATCAGTCCGATACAGTGTGTTAGTCGTGTTCATTACGGTCAAGCTCAAAAAATGACATGAACCCTAAAAACAGCATTAATGTAGTTCATGTGACTCGTGCGTTATATTCAAAGCCACTTGAAGACGTGCGACAGCTCTGAGAATCACAGAAGACGGTTTAATAAGTAATATATAAAATGCACGCGCAGCTCCAGCGTGTAATTGAATGGCGCTGCTCTGTTCACACACACGCACTCGCGGCTATTATTAGCCTTCACGCGTTGCGCAATATTTGACGATATGACTCCCGAACATCATCTCAGACGTAGATGCTCAATAGTTCAGTTCACTTATAATAATATACATTTAGAACGGCACCGGAGGAGCATTTGACCAGAATCTGAATAAGAAGCGAATGAAACTACTGTGAACTAGCCCACAAACAGACACCTACGGGACGTCCTGGAGACTTCAGAATGTCAAAATAAAAGCGTGAGGGGATGGACTGGGAGGAGAAATCGGCCCGGGGTTTTACACAGTAACTGGCCCAAAAGTCGGGGTTGTTGAGCGGGGGTGGTGGGGGGTGTTCACAGTCCTTTTCTGCATATCGCGGCGCCGTTAGGTGGTCCGTCCTGCATAACGCGCCAGCTCATTTTAGCTTATTGCGGCCAATTCGGCCTGTTTCATGGCCAATCCACCGGCCCACTCGGTTCTCCCGATGGCCAGTCCGCCCCTGATCAGCTGCACTGCGTCAGCCCACCGGGAAAATGCCCGGTATGCCAGATTACCAGTCCAGCCGTGATCCCTAGCTCCTCTGCGTGCACGGCCAGAAAAGTATACTCAGAATGGCAATGCGGTCGGGCCGGGCGCGTTCCGTTCCGGAACGTGGAAAACGTGGATTTCGCCACAGTAAACAGGGTTTTGCATTGTATAATCACAGTACCTTACGGGTTTGAGCATTAAAAGAGAACCCGCCTCACAGAGAGCTGATGTCATGTGGTTGGTTGTAGGTGTGGTTCCTCAGTTCCTGATGGAGAAGGTTCCAGCCATGCTGGGTTGTGATTTTGGCATCTTGTCACCATCTACCGTGTCTCTAGAGGAGAGCAAAACTCACTCTGACCTGAAGAAAAGCAACATGCGCAGTTTAGGAGGTGAGACCTGCATTATAACACTATCCTATAAGCTTTATAACCACATCAAGCTCTAGAGTAAGTCACTGGTTTGTGCTGAGACCCATGTGGGTTCTAATGGTTTCTAGTGAGACTCTCAGTTCAGTGGGTTTGTCTTGTATTCCAGACGTGGTAAATGGAGCTCTGAATAAGTTTAAATCTAGTCGAACACCAACAAATACTCCTCAATCTGACGGAGCAGGTGGGTACATGTTCACATCAGACTTCACTGCACCGCCGGTAAATGCATGTAGTTCAGCTGCACGGGAACACCGTCCCAAATAACACAATTTCTTGACTGTTATTGACTTATTAAAGATGGCTTTCTGTGGGCACGCTGCTTTGCTGCATCACTTAAATAGTCCTTGGCCTCTTTGCTCATCCTTGTTATTCTTATGTAAAAGCATGGATCCATTTTTATGTATATTTGACTTGGAATTGCTTCTGTTTTGCTTGAACTTCCTGTTCCTTGTCAAAGGTCTAGCCTGACCACTTGCGACTGTGTTACAATAATAATGAATCATGTAAATGGACCCCAGGTGCGTAACGAGTAGCTTGGATCTGTTTGTCCAGTGTTCTCCACAGCGACTCCTGGCATCATGACTCCAAACACGAAGCGGAAACTTCCCGTGGAGTCGGCACGGACTCACGGGTTCTCCAATAAGAAACGGAGGTCTATCAAGAAGAACCTCGGCCTGGAGCTGCTGCCAAACGCTCTGTTTGGAGGAACATCTACACCTGGATCAGGTGAGGCTCATGTGCTTTCAGGATAGAAACTTCTAGGTGTTCGAAACCTCTCAGGATTCATCTGTGGCAGATGATGGTCATATCTTTGTTTGGTTGTTGTTTTCTCAGCACACAGTGCAGGAGGGGTGCTGGACTCGTCTCACAACGGATTTCTGTCTTCTGTGGGCAGAAACTCTCGTCTGTCCAGCAGTTCAGCGAGGAGGAAGAGCAAACGACTGCGAGATCAGAGTGTGAGCAGGTACGACAAACACTCTCCGACACACTCATGTTAAAGAATAAACAAGGAGGGTCGAGTGTTTGGTGTCATTGTCAAGAAAACGTTTACATTTTTAAATGATATAGATTATGATACATTATGAGACTCTCAGCCTTAGAAACTGCTGTAAAAATCACAAAAACAACTGAGCAAAATATTTACCTTCCTGAGCCTAAAAAAAAAAATTCTCTCCAAAAAAAAAGTATATATTTTTTTTTTTTGTCTTAAAAACTTTTTTTTATTCCTCTCTTCAAAAATAAAAATATTATTATTTTTTTTTTTTTTTTTTTTTTTTTTTTTTTTTGTCTTTAAATTTTTTTTTTTTTATTCCTCTCTTCAAAAAAAAAAAATCTATTATAAAAATATCTTTTTTTTTTTTTTTTTGGTCTTAAATTTTTTTTTTTATTCCTCTCTTCAAAAATAAAAAATATATATATATATATATATATATATATATATATATATATATATATTTTTTTTTTTTTGTCTTAAAAACTTTTTTTATTCCTCTTCAAAAATAAAAATATTATTATTTTTTATTTTTTTTTTGTCTTTAAATTTTTTTATTCCTCTCTTCAAAAAAAAAATCTATTATAAAAATAGCTATTTTACATTTAATGGTTTTAATTATAATTAGTTTAGCAACTTGATTGATTCTCGTGTGTTAGGGGCTCATAATGATAATGCATGAGCACAATGTTCACATGTTGTATGAAGAAGAGAGAGACCATACGGCTACTCTTAAGTGTTCTCGACCCTGATGGTGTTGCATATAGATGGGCATGAATCTCTTGTTTTGAAGAGACTTGGGCTCAGGAACAAACTGAGACAGAAATGTTTGTTTTATTTTCCACCTTGCAGTTCAGGGTTTCCATAACAAAGTCTGCAGCTTTTGTCACTGCCGTGTATCTTTCTGGGCTACATGTAGCTTGTAGCTTATCTCTTTAGAAATAGATAACAGTCATAGTGACTCTAGTTTGTATTTATGCATACCTCCGTGCCAGAAAACCTGGAATCGAACACCCCCATGCTCCGCCATGCGAGATACAGAGAGCAGAGGAGAATTGTAAACGCACGACCATGTAGAGAGAGAAAGGACCTGCCGACGTGTAAATAAGATAAATAACATGCGGGCTATTTAGTTTGTTTAGTTTTATTAGTTTAATAAAAGAACAAGGTATAGACCTGTTCTATTGGAAAGGTAACCTTAAATGACTTCTGTTGTGATCTGGCGCTATATAGAAAATCAAATTAACTTGACATTCAAATTGACCCACCCCTAATATAATGGCAGGGGAAACACTGCATTCTGTGCCATTTGAGTCATCATTGAATCTGTGTCATGTATTTGGCACATCTCCTGGTGGTCATATGTAACATTGTGCTTCATGTGGATTATCTAATGATCAATACATCTGATTATCTTGTGTGTGGACTCGATTGAAAGATAATCACCTCATTCAGTTTCATTCTGTGTCATTTGAGTCATCATTGAGTCTGTGTCATGTATTTGGCACATCTCCTGGTGGTCATATGTAACATTGTGCTTCATGTGGATTATCTAATGATCAATACATCTGATTATCTTGTGTGTGGACTCGATTGAAAGATAATCACCTCATTCAGTTTCATTCTGTGTCATTTGAGTCATCATTGAGTCTGTGTCATGTATTTTGCGCCATCTCCTGGTGGCCATATGTAACATTGTGACATTATAGCATTATTATGGTTATTGACACAAGGCGTTGAAGTTTCTAATGTTTATTTACATGGTACTCGGTGATGGTATCTCACTATTTTTTTTTAATGTACAACTTCTTGATTTCAGAGTTGAATCGGGGAAAGCAGGCTGTTTCTCTCCCAGAGTCCATAAGAAAGAGCCCATGAGAAAATCTCTGCGTCTGCGCTTCAGTCTGGGCAAATCCAGCCGAGAGTCTGTAAGTTCAGATGCATCATCATCTCTGTCCGCCTCCATCAGAGACTCCAATCCAACCGCTTAACAACCAGTCCGTTCTTGCATGATTGTGCTGTCTAATTGCTCATGTAATGTTTTCACAGATGAGTAATGTTGCACTTTTAGTTCAGAAATGATGTAAACAGAATTTTGAACTTTTCAAAAGTAACTCTGTGTTACATTTCTGTTGACCAACCCAAAACATGGTGTGAACACTCCTTCAGTTGTGTCTCTTTCACCATCTAGTGGCAGTTTAATGCAGGTACATGCTGCTATTAATGATGGAGAGTCAGTAAGTGGAGAATACTTCTGTTAAATATTATGTACATATTACACAAGTCTTATTTAGATGTTTCGTGTGAGGATCAACAGACTTTAGTGCTGCTACTGGAAATGCTGCTTTCAGATGTTTTGGGGATCAAGAAAAGATCATTTTACTCTTGTTAGCAATCACTAAGATAATATATATGTGTGATGTATTGTGATGTTTGTCTAATGGTTTTTATGTGTTCTTACAGAGCGGATATCTATATTTCTAATATCTAATCAATAAGCTGATATATTACTAAACATGTGTGGGATCATAAACTGTACTGAGAAAAAACAAATATGAATATTATAACCGTTTTGTTTTTATTTTCATAATTAAAATGATTATTTGTAGTGTTGGGTCATTCCTTGCCATTACTGACCTGGTCATTATATTATGCATGGAAATAAAAAATTATTATTATTATTGACCAGAAACGTTTTTACAGGCGGTGTTTATTTCAGCAAAGGGTTTTAACCGCTGCTCTCATAACTCAATGCAACACACAAGAATCTGACTGTAACACAAGCAGGTGCCTCTATTTCAACAGAACCTCATTACACATTCACATCTGGGGTCAGAGGTCATAGGGTGGCGCCTAGCAACACAAGAGAGCTGCACCGGTTTTAACTTCACCACTGAGTCTCCGTTTAGTCCGGCTGTTTTAAACAAGAGTCCCTCAAAAGGTCAGTGTCTTTATTCATGCATTTGAGTTTCATGCTTCAAACTATGTTACAAGGGTCGCTTAAAGACCCCGTGATAAACGTTGACAAAATTCATTTTCAGAAGATGACAAAATCAGCCAGTAGGCTTTAGTTTACATCTCTGCGCTAAGCAACACATTGTACTGCAGTAATTGGGGCGGGACTTGACGAAAAGGCAGGGGAGGTTCGTCAAGCCCCGCCCCAACTTCATGTTTCGGTAGGAAATACTGTGCATCAACAGGCTAAAAAAAACTGCACTTTTTTTTTTTTTAAGACAAACAATTAAAATAAATCTATCATATTTGATCCATGAGGCTTTAAGCATCATTATCCTCCTGATTTTTGATTTCGGAGCACGCAAGGGCGTGCGTGTCCAGCAGGCTTTTTGAGATTTACGGGAGATTACAGACTTGCGCTACTCAATCGTTTTTGGCTCAGGAAAACCCTGAAAAAACATCTCCACAGAATCGGACAACTCCCAAATAAGTCAAGAAAGTGAAGAGGAGGGGTCTGGGAGTTTGATCCAGGGCGTGCTGAGTGACTCCAGCCAGGTCTCCTTAGCAACCAAATTGGCCTGGTTGCTAGGGAGGGTAGAGTCACATGGGGTAACCAAATTGTCCCGGTTGCTAGGGAGGGTAGAGTCACATGGGGTAACCAAATTGTCCCGGTTGCTAGGGAGGGTAGAGTCACATGGGGTAACCAAATTGTCCCGGTTGCTAGGGAGGGTAGAGTCACATGGGGTAGCCAAATTGGCCCGGTAGCTAGGGAGGGTAGAGTCACATGGGGTAACCAAATTGGCCCGGTTGCTAGGGAGGGTAGAGTCACATGGGGTAACCAAATTGGCCCGGTAGCTAGGGAGGGTAGAGTCACATTGGGTAACCAAATTGGCCCGGTTGCTAGGGAGGGTAGAGTCACATGGGGTAACCAAATTGGCCCGGTTGCTAGGGAGGGTAGGGTCACATGGGGTAACCAAATTGGCCTGGTAGCTAGGGAGGGTAGGGTCACATGGGGTAACCAATTTGGCCCGGTAGCTAGGGAGGGTAGAGTCACATGGGGTAACCAAATTGGCCCGGTAGCTAGGGAGAGTAGAGTCACATGGGGTAACCAAATTGGCCCGGTAGCTAGGGAGGGTAGAGTCACATGGGGTAACCAAATTGGCCCGGTAGCTAGGGAGGGTAGAGTCACATGGGGTAAACAAATTGGCCCGGTTGCTAGGGAGGGTAGAGTCACATGGGGTAACCAAATTGTCCCGGTTGCTAGGGAGGGTAGAGTCACATGGGGTAACCAAATTGGCCCGGTTGCTAGGGAGGGTAGAGTCACATGGGGTAACCAAATTGGGCCAGTTGCTAGGGAGGGTAGAATCACATGGGGTAACCAAATTGGCCCAGTTGCTAGGGAGGGCCAAAAGATGCACTCTGAATGTTCTCTCGCGTTGCGATAAAAGTGTCAGCTAAATGGATAATGTTAATGTAAATGCATTAATTCAAACATATTTTTTAACAAGTGTTTATATTTAGTGTTTATTTTCTGCAAGAAGCGTTTACATAATTTTTTCCCATTTTGGGAACCCGTGGCGAGTTATCCTTCCGGGTCATGGCCGTAACGGCTCTTATCACTTATCGTTCTTTGGCATTTTGTGTTTTCTTTGGCATAATTGCCTTTTATCTTGTCCATGTTTGTTTCACAGGCTCCAAGTGTATCAGTAAATCTGAGGATAACCTTCTGACCCCACAGTGTGATTCTACAGACCACAGGAGCTCGTGGAGGGGAGACGCTCCTGATGTAGCTGCAAGCGTCGCTACATATTCATTCTCCGACACACCCGTGAGCGTATGCCGCTCTGTGCCCATCATCGTTGTGAGCAAACCCCTCTGCAGTGCCTCGAACGACAGCAGTGGCTCAGATTCATTCAAGGAGGAGCGATCTCTCACTGCGCCGAATCTACTGACAGCTAACCACGTTTTCAGTGAGTCTTCCAGTGATCTGCACAGCATCATTAATGACCAGAGCGAAAATCCACAAGGCAACCTTGGTGCAACATCTGAAGTGGTTTCTTCTGAGGTGACCACAGAAACCTCACCCAAATCAGTGGAAAGTTCTAGCAAGTGCATGGCGGAGGATCACAATGTGACGTTTGGGCAGCTTGAGATGGTTCCTTTGTCGCCTCTGCACATTGACAGCGCTCTGTTTGATGCTGAACCCGGCGAGCTGGCGGAGATCACCCACAACGGCTCTCTTTGTCTTGAAAATAAAAGGCTGTTCGAGGCTACGGCTCGCTCTGGAGACTGCAGTCAACTCATTGACGCATTAGACATCCAAAGTCCAGTGGCCTTCAGACCGGACACGTCCATCAGGGTTCAATCGACCCCATACGCGACAAGAACGCAAGCGAAAGTCAGTACGCCCCTGCTGAGTGAACTCAAAGCGTCTACGTTTGGCGACTGTCCTCCAAATCGAGAAGACCTGCCGCGGAACTCTCCTAATACCGCTGAAATGCGGCGATTGAAAGTTGCTGACCAGATTCAACGTTTCAACATGTTGACGCTCAAATCACCCCAAGCCAAAGTGGTCCGATCTCCTCTGAAGTTCCAGCGTACGCCCGTTCGGCAGTCCGTGAGGAGGATAAACTCTTTGCTTGGAGACAGGAAAGACGTTAGGATGGGCTGGTGTGCCAGTCAAAGCACCGCCGTGCCAAAGACTGTGAGTCTAGAGAGCGGTTTGTGCACTCGAACCACATCGTCAAAACCCAAACCTCCAGTTCCCCCCAAAAAACACTGCGCCGTCAAACTCGCACTAGAAGACGTCACCAATACGGTACCAAAGGCAAATGCGCTCTCAGCCAATAAGAACGCTCCAACTGACTACCCCAAGTCTGTCTGTCTTGAACTGGCAGAAAAAGATTCGAGTCGCTATCGAGGTTCGCCCAAAAACCCGCTTTCAGAAGGAAGACTTTTGCCAGTGATGAAACCCATCGACCTGTAAGACTGGACGAATGTCTAGTACAGATCACCATAATGTTAATCGTTTCTTCTGCGGGTGTTTTCCTAATTTGCATCTGTTTTGCACCTATTCAAGGGTCTTACTGTATTTGTCTAGAGTGAGCTTTGATTGTTTAAGAGATTCGGAGCCCCGTCTGCAATCGTTTGCGTTCCTTTGCAATTCCTTTATCCATTCCTTACGAAAATGAACCATGATTTTGTAGTAAAACCAAAGAAACCACTTAATTTACCACCATTATTAAACTATGGTAGTTATTGTAAAACCAGAGTAACCGCAATGTACCATGATTTTACTACAGCAAATGGGTTCATTTACATATGGCCATTTTTTTATGGTATTTGTACTACAAATTTAAGTTGGTGTTACTGTAGTAAAACTGTTGTAAGCATGTTACAATGTTATATTTTACCATTGTTTTGGTTTTCCTGTATGTTATAACCTTTATCATGATTGTTATGGGTAAAATATGGTTACAGTAGTAAATCCTTCAAAATACCATAATTGAGTTTATTAGTAAAATCATGGTTAATTTCCTTAAGCGATGGATAATTGAGGTCGACCGATAGTGGATTTTGCCGATGCGATAACTAATGTGGTGGGAAATGCTGATAACTGATTGTTTTTCAAATATATTTATAAAATGTTAAAAAAAAAAATCTTTCTTTGTTATGGCGGGCAAAGACAAAGATTCCAAAATGAATAAAATTCCAGATGCAGTTTTTTGTTCAACTATTATCCCAATGATAACCAGAAAAAATTATGTGGGCATGATTTGGTTCACAAAGTGGGACTTTATTCTTAAAACATGCCCAAAACACTCCAGGGACTCTTATTTTGAAAAGACTAAATCATGAAAAAACAATCGGCTTCTATTGACAGATTTTTGCTGATAACCGACAGTTCTAAAAGGCAACTATCGGCACCGATTAATCGGTAAAACCAATATATTGGTCTACCTTTATTGGTGGTAGTGGCGTAAAACCGATATAGTGGTTTTACTGATTAATCGTGCTGATAGTTGCTTTTTACCGATTAATCATAATGCCGATATATCGGTCTTTCTATATTGGAGGAAATTTGTTTTTAACACATTAATCAGTGCCGATAGTTGCTTTTTAACAATTAATCATAATACCGATATATCTGTCTCCCTCTATTGGAGGTAGTTTATGTTTTTAACGGATTAATCAGTGCCGATTGTTGCTTATTACTGATTAATCATAATACCGATATATCGATCTCTATTGGAGGTAATTTAATATTTTTAACGGATTAATCAGTGCCGATAGTTGCTTATTACCGATTAATCATAATACCGATATATCGATCTCTATTGGAGGTAATTTATGTTTTTAACACATTAATCAGTGCCGATTGTTGCTTATTACCGATTAATCATAATACCGATATATCGATCTCTATTGGAGGTAATTTATGTTTTTAACACATTAATCAGTGCCGATTGTTGCTTTTTACCGAGTAATCATAATACCGATATATCGATCTCTATTGGAGGTAGTTTATGTTTTTAACGGATTAATCAGTGCCGATAGTTGCTTTTTACCAATTAATCATAATACCGATATATCGGTCTCTATTGGAGGTAGTTGCTTTTTACCGATTAATCGGTGCCGATAGTTCTGTTATGGTCAAACATTCGTACCGATAGTTCATAATAAACAGCATCTGGGATTTTATAAATGTTGTAGTCTTGTAGGTTCTATGTCTGTGCCCATCATAGTAAGGAAAGGCTAAGAAAGTTTTTTAACATTGTATAAATTGATTTTAAAATCTATCGCCCGGTTAATCTGTCATCTGCCTTGTCCATCCCCCTAGTGAACATATTGGTAAAATCCACAATCGGTCCGCCTCTAACGGATAAAGCTATAGGAAGGGAACGCAAAACTATATGTAAAGGTAATCAAATTATAATTTTAGGGGCTCCATAAAGAGGTGAATATTCTGATATTTTATTTGAGTAAATTGGCTGAAGTCAAACGATCGAGCACCAAAGACTTTCTGCTTTTGAAGTCCATAATAACCTCCTATTGAATATAATATACTCAACGATGTTGTTTGAGTCGGTGAAAGTGTGAAGAGTGTAATCTATATAAGAATAGTTCATGGCTGTATTACGAGTGAAAATGGATGTCTGTACGTTAGATTGGTAAAGGTTTGGTTATTTTGGGTGGGAAGTGTCTTATTTACCTTTTTATTTATATTTTATGCAAAAGTTCTTGAGGCCTTAAAACAAGACCACGTTGTCATGGAAATGTATGAAGATGTCAAACAGTGTTATAGTCGTATGTCATATCCATCAATGCTGTCATGTGTAAACACGTGTTTCTTAATTTGTTACTGGATTTGAAGTTGCCAAAACTAAAGCTTCAGTGTTAAATCACTGTTTTGAAGTTCATTTCTTCACCACCAGGTGGCGCACTTTGATTTGTTATTAGAGCGGTTGATTGGTGTTACGTCACATTATTGAATGATTGACTGTTATTTGAACAACAGTGGAATGGATACAATGTGTGTGTTTGACTGTCACAATAGACACGAGTCAGTTTTGAGCATATTTGCAGATTTTTAACCACAGACGACATGTTTATTAACACATGAAAGTCCCTGAAAGGTGAAAACTGTTCGGCTTCTATGCAATATACAGTAAAATGAGAGATAACCTGAGATAAATGTAATCCAGGGACGAGTTTCACTCAGGAATTCACTCGCACATTCCCAATAATGTCTCTGTCAGTTACTTCATGGCAGGGGCGTAGATTCCGGGGGGGGGGGCAAGTACAGACTTGCCCCAATATTTACCCCATGATCAATGGAAACAGCTGAATGCTTCAGACTTCAACCCCTCCAATGATCAAGACACATCTGCACCCTTGCGTAATGGTAATTCAATAATAATGCACATAAATATGAATCTTCTGCCATTGTTTACTCACACTCGTATGCTGAGCACAAGAGGAAAACATGTGACGATTCTTCTCACGTACCACAGTATAGTGACCGCGTCTGTCGAGCTCAAAGAACAAAAATGCACCACAACGATGCATCAAGCCATATGATCTTTTGTTGTAAGGAACAGACTGAAATGTAAGTCATTATTCACTGGTAATCATCAGTGAGTCACTGGGGAATTGAACTTATGAACTGAATCGGTCCGATTTGTGAAGGAATCGTTCGGATCGGGTCGTGAACCGGATCTAAAGGACGATACACTGATTGCATGGCTGATAAATAAATTCCCAATTGCGATTCTGACTTTATTTCTAAACCAGTGTGTGATTTCTCACAGCTGGCTGAGATAAAGACAGAATTGCCGTTTTAATTATTTATTTATTTATGTGTATGTCGTGGCGGGATCAAGGCACCATAGTTACTCGTTCATACTTGGGTAAGAAAATTGCTTGATTGTAATATATTGTGGCTTATTTAAACGTGTTTCTGTCTGTTATTTAGGAAATATACCATTACACACACACACACACACACACACACACATATATATATATATATATATTATTAGTATATTTTTAAAGGAATATTCCGAGTTCAATTCAAGCTCAATCAGCAGCATTTGTGGAATAATGTTGATAACCACAAAAATACCTTTTGACTCGTTATTCCTTTTTCATTTTATCCCCTTTTCTCCCAATGTTGTAATGCCCAATTCCTGCTACTTAGTAGATCCTCGTGGTGGCGTAGTGAC
>JAVLUX010000013.1:45185000-45215000 GCA_032164185.1 Moxostoma hubbsi
TCTGTGGTTTCAGACTTTTGGGCACGACCAGGTGCGCCGAGCTCATCTTGAACACCCCCAGTTCACCAGTAATGGCTATAATGGTAACGTGTGTTGCCATGGCGACAGATGTGTGCCACAGGAGTGCAGAAGAGCGTCATCTGTGACCGTGAATGTTTTAATGAATCTCCAGATATATCATGAAGACTGAGTTTCCACTATGTGGAATTGGACTCTTGCTGTATTTAATGACAGAATGCAGCTGATTTCAGATCTGTGTGAGGTTTCAGATGCAACGTATAACGGGTTTATAGGCCTGCGACTGGTTCTGTTAATGCTTGTGTTGTGGATACTGTGCGGGGTGATCATGTTCATCTGACTCATGAGTGTGTGAAGATGTTGAAGGACTGTGGATAAAATCATGTTAATAAAAAAAGACGTTTTGACCGTCTGGTCACTCGTGGAGATTTCAGTGATCCTCTGATTTAATGCTTCACAGATTAGGACAGAAATGTGTTTTATTCATCACCATTTATTCCCAGAAGTGTTTCACATTCATTAGATGCACGAGTCTTTATTTTTATAATCTGCAGGTTCTTGTTAATCTGAAGCTTCATCAGGAATCTGCTGCTTTTACCTGACGGATTATTTGGCATTTACTGGGACACCAGAGTTTCATCCAGTCTTGACATGATGAAGATGAAGATGAAGATATTTAAAGTTGAACTTTAAATGTGCTTTAATCACAGAAACTATAAACCGTTTAATTGCGCCAAACAAACTCAAATAATGTCGCTTATAACATTCAGTAAATTGGATCTTTTTCAGATTATTCCGATATTTTCGGATATAATAAAAACAACAATGTGCAAAACAATCAGAAGACACTTCATGTGAGATTTCGGTCCTTTTGGAGATATCTATAAAACAGTTTATTGCACCTAATAATGTAAAACGTTTTGAAATGCACTTCAAAGAACAACTCAATCGTTGACCCCCAAAATCAGCAAATCCACACACACACACACACACACACACACACACATGTCCCGTGTTCAGGAGCACATGTGACCAGCTTTCATGAAATAATTCAATAGAAATGTCAATAAAAATGCTGATAAACGCAGATTTAAGTAGATCAGTCACTCATTTGCATTCATAAAAAATGTGAATATATAAATATACTTTATGACTGTCAGCGCATCCCTCGTCATGACATCATAAACTGAACTGACATGATTTCCACACTTCTGTGAGCACGAGATGTTGCGTAGACGTCATGACGGAGGTGCGTTCAAAGTGCAATGATTTCAGCATCACAACAAAGGATTTGACCTCGACAAGTGAGTGACGTTATTCAAGATAACATCACGTTGCCCTTAAAGGAATATTCCGGATTCAACACAAGTTCGGCTCAATCAGCATCATGTGTGTCATAATGTTGATTGGCACAAAATGTATTTCGACTCGTTCCTGATTTTCTTTAATAAAGCACAAATGTGTGTTCCAGTGACACACTTATGATGGAAGTCAATGGGGCAATTATTATTTTGGAGGTTTAAAGTCAGAAATGTGACATTTATAATTTAATAAAAGCACTTACATGAATTATCCTGTTAAAACTCGTTAATTATTTCAGCTGTGAAGTTTAAATCATCATATTTGCAGTTGTTTCTCAGTTTCAGAATTTACGGCGATATATCGTCATGGCAACAGAGTTGTAACATTGTTGTAACACTCAGCAGATGTGGTCAGTGCGTGATTTAATAACAGTAAAATCATGTTCACACACATATTGTTTATATCTTGTGTCTATACTTGTGAAACAGTATTTTAATGTTTACAGATTAAACCCCATTGACTTGCATTGGAAGTGACACACACACACACACACACACACACACACACACACACACACACACACACACAGATTAAACCCCATTGACTTGCATTGGAAGTGTCACACACACACACAGAGATTAAACCCCATTGACTTGCATTGGAAGTGTCACACACACACACACACACACACACACACACACACACAGATTAAACCCCATTGACTTGCATTGGAAGTGTCACACACACACACAGAGATTAAACCCCATTGACTTGCATTGGAAGTGTCACACACACACACACACACACACACACAGATTAAACCCCATTGACTTGCATTGGAAGTGTCTCACACACACACACACACACACACACAGATTAAACCCCATTGACTTGCATTGGAAGTGTCTCACACACACACACACGCACACACAGATTAAACCCCATTGACTTGCATTGGAAGTGTCACACACACACACACACACACACATACAGATTAAACCCCATTGACTTGCATTGGAAGTGTCTCACACACACACACACACACACACAGATTAAACCCCATTGACTTGCATTGGAAGTGTCTCACACACACACACACACACACACACAGATTAAACCCCATTGACTTGCATTGGAAGTGTCTCACACACACACACACACACACACAGATTAAACCCCATTGACTTGCATTGGAAGTGACACACACACACACACACACACACACACACACACACAGATTAAACCCCATTGACTTGCATTGGAAGTGTCACACACACACACACACACACACAGATTAAACCCCATTGACTTGCATTGGAAGTGTCACACACACACACACACACACACAGATTAAACCCCATTGACTTGCATTGGAAGTGTCTCACTGGAACACACATTTGGGCTTTTATTAAAGCTCCTGAGACCCGAGTGTGACTGCTGTGAGCATTTTCCATCTCCTTTTTTGATTTGTAACTAGTAGCACCTAATAAACAAACAAACATACAAACAAAACAAATTTGCAGAGCAAATAGTTTTCCTAAAAATCAATGTCCTCATATGTGGACCACAGGACTCAATTTTAACATTTTAAATAATACCAAAATATAGAAAGTCTGTCTTTTTAATCAAATAGTTTATGATGTGTGCAGGAGTGTTGATTATTCATGTGTATGATATGTTAATCAGTAATTATCATAATTTATTCAGATTGAAAATAACGTCCAGCATCATCCAATCACTGTCAATCATGTTCAAATAAAATGATCCATTATAAATGGTGAATCTATGAACTGATGATCATTAAACTTGTCTGCACTGGTCTCAGAACAGTTATAGGAGAGCTATAGGATGCTCCCTTGCTCCCTATTTAGTGCATGACTTAACCTCCAGTGTGCCGTCTGTCTGCACTGGTCTCAGAACAGTTATAGGAGAGCTATAGGATGCTCCCTTGCTCCCTATTTAGTGCATGACTTAACCTCCAGTGTGCTGTCTGTCTGCACTGGTCTCAGAACAGTTATAGGAGAGCTATAGGATGCTCCCTTGCTCCCTATTTAGTGCATGACTTAACCTCCAGTGTGCTGTCTGCACTGGTCTCAGGACAGTTATAGGAGAGCTATAGGATGCTCCCTTGCTCCCTATTTAGTGCATGACTTAACCTCCAGTGTGCTGTCTGTCTGCACTGGTCTCAGAACAGTTATAGGAGAGCTATAGGATGCTCCCTTGCTCCCTATTTAGTGCATGACTTAACCTCCAGTGTGCTGTCTGTCTGCACTGGTCTCAGAACAGTTATAGGAGAGCTATAGGATGCTCCCTTGCTCCCTATTTAGTGCATGACTTAACCTCCAGTGTGCTGTCTGTCTGCACTGGTCTCAGAACAGTTATAGGAGAGCTATAGGATGCTCCCTATTTAGTGCATGACTTAACCTCCAGTGTGCTGTCTGTCTGCACTGGTCTCAGAACAGTTTGAAATGCATCTTATTTTCATCATAACTCCATATAAAGCCTCTGAAAGACACATTTATCAGTTTTTAGATGATGTATTAATTCTCAATGTGATGATACACAGACAGTGAATAAAGGATATTTGAACTGAATCTGAGCGTACAGTCCACGTATGTGGTCATTGTGTTTATCAGCGCGCCGTTTCATGATAAATCGCTCAAATGTTAAAAATGGCATATCGGATGAAACTAGAGACTCGAATCTTTTGACTCAAACAGGTTTCAGTGTAAAAACTTAATTCAGTTTCTCACCAGATGTAGTTTTGTTGCTGTTTCTCCCAAAGACAAACTCCGCTGTGGTCAGCGCCATGTTGTTTGGTCACATGACTACATGCATTAAATGTTTAACCCTTTACTGACAGCACAGAGTCTCCTGAACTCAGATCAGTCGGTTTAAATGAAATGAAATTATGCATTCATATAGCAAAACCAAAACGTGATGTCCACGCACATGGACGCGGGGTCTCAGGAAGTTAAAGAAGGGACGAGCCGAAATTAGTAAACAGACACAAATGCTGTCATTGAGCTTCTGTTGAACCTGGTTAAATAATACAGAAACTGCTCGCTAGATAATGTATATACTGTATATACTGATATCTGGACAGTTCAACACTAATATAGATGACACATTTCAACAGTCATGCTTTGCGACAGCAAGTGACACGTTTCGTTAGCAGTGGCCCACTTTTAACACTTTTAAGAATTGTCTCTCCTTCGTCCTTACTCAGACAAGTCCCCAGAGGTCAGATGAGCCTTCATCACGCAGTATACTGTTCTCGGGTCAGTATGTTGGATGCTTTTAAGTGCAGTTCACTTGGTGTTGTAGCTAAAAGGTTCCAAACCAACACAAGTGCGTAAAGCACCGACGTCACTGCTGATCTGAGACGGAGAAGATCATGTAACAAGAGCATCCTCAACACGCGTGTACAGTACATCATCGTCCTGCATGGCGAAACACACACACACACACACACACATATACACACTCACTCACACATTCACACACACACACTCATACACTCTCACACTCACACACACTCACACACACACACACACACACACACACACATATACACACTCACTCACACACACACATATACACACACACTCACACACTCACTCACTCACACACACTCACACACACTCTCACACACACACATATACACACTCACTCACACACTCACACACACACATATACACACACACTCACACACTCACTCACTCACACACACTCTCACACACACACATATACACACTCACTCACACACACACATATACACACACACTCACACACTCACACACACACACACACATATACACACACACTCACACACTCTCACACACACACACTCACACACACACACACACGGGTCTCAGGACTCTCATGTCGGCTGTTCTCAGGTCGTAATGAGCGACACTGTTTGATGAATGTCTTCTTGACGTCCGTCTCATTCCTCCAGTCTCTGTATTTTGTCTCAGCTGGAGGACACCGCCGCTTCCTTCTTGCGCAGTCGCTCTTTCTGCAAAACAGATATTCCAAAATCAGTAAACAGCTGCAGGCTCGTGTCAGACGTTGAGCGTAAAACTGCGTGTGTGTTTTCTCACCAGACTGTTTGCGTTGATCTTCTTTGTCTCCACTTTCTTCTCCGATGTGATCTTCTGGACGGTCTGACGAGCTTCTTTTAGCCTAAAATGAAAGAGGACAAATGTAAAAACGTCTCATGTGTCCTGTGAAACACGAAAGCCATTTTTTGTGGAATTCCCAGCATGCTTTGTTTCTTATAATGAAAGTGAATGGGGACTGGGGCTAGTAATGTTGCACACATCACCAGACTTTTATGGGATTTTTATGCCATTTTTTGAACCTCGACCGCTGAAGTCCCCATTCACTGCCATTGTATGGAAAAGAGCAGCATGAACATTCTGCTAAACAGTGTTCCACACAAGAAATGAAGTCATACAGCTTTAAAAAACACAAAAGGGAGTAAAAAAAGAGACTTTTCTGATATGGTCTTGAATCTGTTGTTCTGTATGTTTACATCCTCGACGGGTCAGCGCTCTTTAACCGCTGCGGAGGTCATAGTTCAAGCTGGCGTTTATCTTAAATCATCGATGCTTTCAGTCTTTGGTCAGCGAAAGCCGCTCGGTGGAGACAAATAAAAATAAACAACATTTGACTGTTATGAAGCCGCGAGGAGCTTCAAACACATCGCAGTCCCGTTCTGCGTCAAAGTCACAGGCGGGATTTACGATGTCGCCTTTGACCCGTGACGTCCAGTTAGCAGGACGTCCCGCTGGGGGACGGCACCTCGCACAACATCTCTCGGCTTTACTGGAGCTGGACGGCTGACTGTTAAAAGCAGCGTGTTCAGCGAGATCTTTAAATGTTTAATGTTGCTGCAGATAGTTTTGGTTCTCGCGGTTATAAAACGCTGCCGTGTTCTCGAGCGCTCTAATGATCTCAGCCAATCATGATGCTGCAATGAGGTCCGCTGACGTGTTTGGTGGAGCGTCTCACCTCTCTTTGGAGATGCTTTTACTCTCACGGTTCCAGGTGTTCTTGAAATCATTGCAGAACTCGAACCACAGCATGAAGATGAAGTTTGGAGAAACCTCCTTCTCCCCAGACTTGGGTTTCAGCCCGAAGTATGTGACCACGTCCAGGAAGCTGAGAGAGAGAGAGAGAGAGAGAGAGAGAGAGAGAGAGACAAGGGGAATGTTTAGATTTCACATGGGGTAACCAAATTAGGCCGGTTGCTAGGGAGGGTAGAGTCACATGGGGTAACCAAATTAGGCCGGTTGCTAGGGAGGGTAGAGTCACATGGGGTAACCAAATTGTCCCGGTTGCTAGGGAGGGTAGAGTCACATGGGGTAACCAAATTGGCCCGGTTGCTAGGGAGGGTAGAGTCACATGGGGTAACCAAATTAGGCCGGTTGCTAGGGAGGGTAGAGTCACATGGGGTAACCAAATTGTCCCGGTTGCTAGGGAGGGTAGAGTCACATGGGGTAACCAAATTGTCCCGGTTGCTAGGGAGGGTAGAGTCACATGGGGTGGGGCGTGGGGTGTGTGTATATATTCAGGGGTGGATGGGGAAGAGAAATCAGCTGGGGATTTTACATTGAAACTGGCAGAAACTGGGGGGTGTTCGTTGTCCTTTTCTGTAAATTGCGGTGCCGTTTTGAGGCCTGTTCTGTATATCGTGGCGACTCTGAGCTTATGTGTAATGCCCATTTAAAAACTCTATCAGCCCGGTTCTCCTGATGACCAGTCCACCCCTGATCGGCCCCAAAGTACGTCGGCCCACCGGGAAAATGCCCGGAATGTCACATTACCGGTCCAGCCCTGTATATATATCACTTAAAGAAAAAACAAAAAGTCTGTTTCAAGGACACAATGTTATCTAACAAAATCTTAATGTTCAAATAATAACTGGAAACAGTTTTCTCACCTGACTGGCATCACAATGTGCATCTGATCATAAAGTCATCAAATAAGAATCCTCTATGATTTCACTAAAGGTCAGACATGTTTTTAAGACTCTTTAAGGGTCTCATAATGACCATGACACAAGTGTGTGTTATAAAAGCAGAGCTGTGGTGTTAATGGAACGCACATCAGCTGCTGGTGCTGTAAGGGGGTTTAGTGGCATTATGGGTAAAAGAGCATGAAACGAGCCGCAAAACGAGCTGCCACGAGTCTCAAAGGCACGCTCAGCGGCCGCAAATCAAGTGGAACCGTGTGACCGATCACACATGACATGAACCCAGGAGAAACTGAACGAACCGTTGAGCAACGCTCAGACAACACATACAATCAGGCATACGTTAGTGCTGATGATGCAAATGAAATCAGCTGTTCTAAACCGCTCGAAACACACGGCACACCTCACAGGAGAACTGCTGCAGATGAACGACGCTGACGTGTGATTTGTGCTGCTTTAAGAAGGAATGCATGAAATGGACAGAGTCGTTCGGCTGCCCTCTGACCACACGTCAAAACATCAAATAAACAGCAGATGAGAGAGTGAGAGAGAGAGACAGAGAGAGAGAGAGAGAGAGAGAGACACAGAGAGAGAGACGCATCTGCCCGTACTGTGCCCAGGGAGAAGTGGAGACAGAGCAACACTTCCTCACCAGCTGCCCCAACTATGAGCACATTAGAGGGACTTTTTATACTAAATTTGAAATACTTTGCCCTAACTTCACAAAATTAGACAATAAAACACAATTTCAACATTTATTAGGTGAAAAACGAGATTGTATCATACTAGCAGCAAGATACATTGATGCTTGTCACAAAAAGAGAGAGTCGACGACAAATCAGTGATGCGCTCACACACACACACACACACTCGTACACACACACACACACTCGTACACACAAACAATGCTAAACTGTTCACAGAATTTTTTAAATGTTCATAAACTGTTCTAATTATTATTTTTTTTTTATTGATTTATTTATTTTTATTTGCTACACTGTTAATATGTACAACTAATTTAATTTGTACCTTTAAATTTAAGTTATGTTATAATATTCTATTATTTTTGATGTCTTTATAATTATTCTATGTATTCCAAGCTTTGGCAATATTGTATTGTGTACAGTCATGCCAATAAAGCAATTTTTTTTTTTATTTGAATTTGAGAGAGAGAGAGACGGAGATGGACAGAGAGAGACAGACAGAGAGACACAGAGAGAGAGAGAGAGAGAGACACACACAGAGAGAGAGAGAGAGAGACACAGAGAGAGAGAGAGAGAGACACACACAGAGAGAGAGAGAGAGAGAGACACACACAGAGAGAGAGAGACACACACAGAGAGAGAGAGAGAGAGAGAGAGAGAGAGAGAGAGAGAGACACACACAGAGAGAGAGAGAGAGAGACACAGAGAGACAGAGAGAGACACAGAGAGACACAGAGAGACAGAGACGAAGAGAGAGAGACACACACAGAGAGAGAGAGAGACACAGAGAGACAAAGAGAGACAGAGACGAAGAGAGAGAGACACAGAGAGACAGAGAGAGACAGAGAGACAGAGACGAAGAGAGAGAGAAAGACAGAGAGACACAGAGAGAGAGAGACACACACAGAGAGAGAGAGAGAGACACAGAGAGACAGAGACGAAGAGAGAGAGACAGACAGAGAGACACAGAGAGAGAGAGACAGAAATGTTATCTTAATCTCTCCACATTATTTTCTCAATGTTTTATTTTTGGGTTTAAAGTCGAGGTGTTATCAGACTCTGAATAAACATCAAACTGTCTCTTTATTATTATTCTGTCCTGTGGAAAGAGTGATGATGAAGACCGACTGGTCCGACTTCACTCGTTCCGTGCATCTTGTAAGATCAAAGCTGCGTTCATGTCGCCGAGCGTGTTTGCCACAGAGCTGAAGCATGTAAAGGTGATGCCCTTCAGGTTAGGACACATGTGGACGCCCACCCAGGCCCCGGACGAGTGCCCGAGGCTGCCCGTATCCATCACCCGCGTGTCACTTTAATGAGGTGCGTTCATGGGAACTTTAGGAACCCCTCACTTACTAGTTCTCTGTCAGTCGGAGCGTCTGGCACTTTCGGGGACCAAATTAAAGGAGTTTCGAGCTGCCGGGCCCTTTTGATCAATATAAGTCAATTCAACACCTTCATTAGCGCGCTGAAAGCGGCGCTCCATGTGCGGGATTCTGTCCGGAGCGCTTTTGGACATTTTCACTCTCTTTTCGGCTGCCGTGTTTGAGCGTCAACCGAGCGCGAGCATGTAAACGTTCACGGTTTACAACAACTCTCAAATCTAAACAAGGAAAAATAATCAGTACTCTGTTTGTCCTTCTCCGAGTATTCCCCCCACTGTGAAACATTCCAGATATTTTCCCATGTGCAGCATCTGGCCGGTGAATATTCGGACATAAATCAGCACAAACAGTTTGTGTTATTACTCTGTGCAGGCACTGAAATACACATGATTAGAGACGGCACTGGACACTCAAACTACAATCCCATGATGCATTGCAATGATGTAATCCAATGGAAATGTATCAAACTATTGATTAAAGTTGTTGATATATAGAAATGTATTTGAGAGTGGAGGGAGAGCGACTCGATTGTGTCATTCACAGCGCATCATTGGAGTGGGCGGAGCTCTTTTGATGCACTTCTCTGATTGGTTGATCTCTCGAGGATTATGGGTAGTGTAGTTCTTCACCAGGAAGTTGCAACAACGTGGACTGATGGCTTCAGTAGAATCATTTCACATTGATTCTAAACCTCAGAGCTCACGGTTCATGTCTTTACAGGTTTATGTAAATTCGCCTATGGACCATATGAAGGGGACTTATTTATGTTTTTTTCGGGAACCAGACTGTTGCGCTCTATGGTGCATATTATTCACTGAATTAAAAAGACATTCATCATGAACCTTTCTGGCTCTGTTCCAAATCCTAGTGTGATTTCAAGGGACCATTGGTATGCCTCCGACACAATGGCAGTTCCTAAAGGAAGGTAGTTGCCTATGCAGCTCAAAAGGCCCTTTCCCACTGGGGTACTAAAGCCCGTTTTAGGTACTTTTCCTGCGACAAGTACTTTCCGTTGTTTTTGCACTTGAGGAACTGTAGTATTTTGTGGAGTATAATGACTGTGGCAGACTGTTATTGATCAAAAACCTATAACATGCTAAACTTACTTTTAACTACTAGCCTGCTACTCAGAGGACTGCGCTGAGTGTGTGTGTGTGTGTGAGTGTGTGTGTGAGTGTGTGACTTAGAGTGTGTGTGTGTGTGTGTGTGTGACTGTGTGTGTGAGTGTGTGACTTAGAGTGTGTGTGTGTGTGTGTGTGTGTGTGAGTGAGTGTGAATATGTGTGTGTGTGTGTGTGTGTGTGTGTGTGTGAGTGTGAATATGTGTGTGTGAGTGTGTGTGTGTGCATGTGTGTGTGTGAGAGTGTGTGTGTGTGTGTGTGTGGTGTGTGAGTATTTGTTAGTGTGTGTGAGTGTGTGTGTGTGTGTGTGTGTTAGAGTATGTGTGAGTGTGTGTGTGTGTGAGTGAGTGTGAATATGTGTGTGTGTGTGTGTGTGAGTGTGAATATGTGTGTGTGAGTGTGTGAGAGTGTGTGTGTGTTTGTGTGTGTGTGACTGTGTGTGAGTATTTGTTAGTGTGAGTGTGTGTGAGTGTGTGTGTGTGAGTGTGTGTGTGTTTGTGTGTGTGTGTGTGTGTGTGTGTGTGTGTGTGTTTTTGTGTAAGGCATTCTGCTCTGTAGATTTCAGTGCAACTGAAGTTGTGTTTTACCTTTTCTGTGCCACCTGTAGATGCTCGTCTTCAGCTGAATACTCTGACTGTGCTGTGGAGAAATAATAATTGATCAGAATATGGAAATATACCAAAAATGTTGTTGTGCTTTAAAATATTTAAAACCGCTCAGATATTGTTAAGAGATGAAACTGAAGTCTGTAATCAAAAGTCAATATGATCTCATTCCTCAAGAACAAACACTTTCACATCTCAGGAGACATTTTAACCAAACATCTATTTTTGTTTACTTAATTCAACTGTAATAAAAGTCCTTGAGTTTATTCACGTATGGAATCTTTTTTTTTTTTTTTTTTTTTTAGTTTTATAAATACAGAAATATCAAGTGTTCAGAAGCATCACAATAGTTTAGAGGAGCACAAGTGAGGATGTGTGTTTGCAAAAATTCCTCAGACACACACACACACACACACACACACACACACACTCATTCGCATTTGAATCCAGGGTGTGCTGACTGACTCCAGCCAGGTCTCCTTAGCAACCAAATTGTCCCGGTTGCTAGGGAAGGTAGAGTCACATGGGGTAACCAAATTGGCCCGGTTGCTATGGAGGGTAGAGTCACATGGGGTAACCAAATTGTCCCGGTTGCTAGGGAGGGTAGAGTCACATGGGGTAACCAAATTGGCCTGGTTGCTAGGGAGGGTAGAGTCACATGGGGTAACCAAATTGTCCCGGTTGCTAGGGAGGGTAGAGTCTCATGGGGTAACCAAATTGGCCTGGTTGCTAGGGAGGGTAGAGTCACATGGGATAACCAAATTGTCCCGGTTGCTAGGGAGGGTAGAGTCACATGGGGTAACCATATTGTCCCGGTTGCTAGGGAGGGTAGAGTCACATGGGGTAACCAAATTGTCCCGGTTGCTAGGGAGGGTAGAGTCACATGGGGTAACCAAATTGTCCCGGTTGCTAGGGAGGGTAGAGTCACATGGGGTAACCAAATTGTCCCGGTTGCTAGGGAGGGTAGAGTCACATGGGGTAACCATATTGTCCCGGTTGCTAGGGAGGGTAGAGTCACATGGGATAACCAAATTGGCCCGGTTGCTAGGGAGGGTAGAGTCACATGGGGTAACCAAATTGGCCCGGTTGCTAGGGAGGGTTGAGTCACATGGGGTAACCAAATTGTCCCGGTTGCTAGGGAGGGTAGAGTCACATGGGGTAACCAAATTGTCCCGGTTGCTAGGGAGGGTAGAGTCACATGGGGTAACCAAATTGTCCCGGTTGCTAGGGAGGGTAGAGTCACATGGGGTAACCAAATTGTCCCGGTTGCTAGGGAGGGTAGAGTCACATGGGGTAACCTCCTCGTGGTGGTGATTAGTGGTTCTCTCAATGGGGTGTGTGGTGAGTTGTGTGTGGATCGTGGAGAGTAGCATGAGTCTCCACATGCTGTGAGTCTCCGCGGTGTCATGCACAACGAGTCACGTGATCAGATGCGCGGATTGACGGTCACAGAAACGGAGGCAACTGATATTCGTCCTCCAAATTGGGAGAAAAGGGAATAAAATAAAGTAATAAAAAATTGAGTCACATCATCTCACGTCGTGTTTGGGCTCGTTTGAATCGGGATATTCTCCTGTAAGTTAAGATGTGATCGTTGTCTATGTTACATGTATGTTTCAGGAAGTAATCAGGAAAACTTGATAAAGACACTCGTGATTATTATATTTATGTGTCTGTGTGATTTGAATCATTAACTCAAATAATTCACTCAGTCTGATGAGGAATGAGTTCATATTGACTCTTGAGTGCAGACACACGTGTGAGACTTTATTTTCCTTTGGTGTGTTTGTGTCTGTGTTGTGTGAGGTGTGTGTGAACTTGTTGATTTGTCCGTGGCTTTTGAGGTGTGTGTGTGTGTGTGTTTTACTGGCTCCTGTGGTGTTCTGCATGTAAGAGTGTTTAAATGCAAGGCAGATGTGTGCGGCGGCGGCGGCACAGTGGAGATGCAAGAATTTATCTGAGGCCGGAGAGCGCCTGTGATCTCAGATTTATTGCATTTTACAGATTCATCCCTTTTTTTACTGTGATGGGGGGACCTTTCCCACTCCCAAGATTTAAGAGGGGGAAGTCTCCGAAAAATTGTTCAAAGGCGAGTTTGGGGGTCTTTGATGGGGGCGAACGAGAGTGTGAACACGCTTTCTATTTTCCGAGCATGTGTGTGTCAAGGTAATTATCGTTAATGAAAACTATTGAAGATGAACGCAAGCGGTGAGGAAACATCTTCGTGAAAACCAGGAGATCATTCAATACTTCTTTCAGTGCAAAGAAAACTAAAACTAAAGTCAAATTATAAATCAAAATACAAAGCTGGTGAAACTTTCCAAACTATAGCAAGTCTGGAGTGTGTGATCGTCTACGGCTAATGAACAGAGAAGGGGGGGTGTTCTGTAACGGGTGGGGTGAACCGTGACCGGTGGTGGTGGTGTTCTCAGCAGGGGTGGCCTGGCGCCTGCGGTCTCTCTCTGCTGCATGCGTGTGCATGTGTTTGTGGAGGTGGCACAGGAGAGCGCTGTGGTGAAGTATGTGTGAAGTTTCTACTGAGTTTCGTCTGTAAACATGAAACCAGTAGTGACTAACTAGAGAGTTACGGGACTCGCACGCTGAGAGAGAGAGACAGTAAATTCAGGCTTTAAACGTGACTTGCGGCTCTGAGCAGTCGCTGCACTGCAACACTCACATTCAACAGATATCAAACATTCACAACATCTGAACATCAATTCTGGTTGTTTCTCACTGATAATGATCAATACCTGCGACTCTCTAATGGACAGACAGACAGACAGACAGACGGACGGACGGACGGACAGACGGACAGACAGACAGACGGATGATGGATGGATGGACAGATAGACAGACAGATAGATAGAACGACAGTTAGATAGATATACAGACAGACAGACAGACAGATTGATAGACCGACAGTTAGACAGATATACAGACAGACAGACAGACAGATAGATAGACAGACAGACAAAAAGTCAGATAGTCAGACAGACAGACAGATAGATAGACAGATAAAAACTCAGACAGACAGATAGATAGACCGACAGTTAGACAGATATACAGACAGACAGACAGATAGATAGATAGATAGATAGACAGACAGACAAAAAAATCAGATAGTCAGACAGACAGACAGACAGATAGATAGACAGATAAAAACTCAGACAGACAGATAGATAGATAGATAGACCGACAGTTAGACAGATATACAGACAGACAGATAGATAGATAGACAGACAGACAAAAAGTCAGATAGTCAGACAGACAGACAGACAGATAGACAGATAAAAACTCAGACAGACAGATAGATAGATAGACTGACAGTTAGACAGATATACAGACAGACAGACAGACAGACAGATAGATAGACAGACAGACAAAAAGTCAGATAGACAGACAGATATATAGACAGATAAAAACTCAGACAGATAGATAGATAGACAGACGGACGGATGGATGGATGGACCGACAGACAGACAGATATACAGATAGATAGATAGACAGACGGACGGACGGATGGATGGACCGACAGACAGACAGATAGATAGACTGACAGTATACAGATAGATAGATAGACAGACAGACAGACAGATAGATAGATAGACAGATAAAAAGTCAGGCAGACAGACAGATAGACAAACAGATAGTCAGACAGACAGACAGGTAGGTAGGTAGACAGATAGACAGACAGACAGGTAGGTAGGTAGGTAGGTAGACAGATAGACAGACAGACAGGTAGGTAGGTAGACAGATAGATAGACAGACAGACAGACAGGCAGATGGATAGATAGACCTATAGAATGAAAGACAGACAGACAGATAGATAGATGTATAGACAGACAGACAGACAGACAGAAGCATTTTGTTTACAGAAAATTAAATGTTTTTTTATTGAACTCTCCAGGAGAAGCTCTTGAGGATCCTGCACAAAATCTTATTCCGGTTTAGCACCTAAATCTCATATGGGTTGTGTATTAGAGATGTGACAAGACGAATGTTCTCAGTAAACTCTGCTGCTTCAAAGCCGATACAACAGACATGTGTTTATAACGAGCATCATAAGTTCCACACTGGAGAGTTTACACTGAAGTTGTGCGTCTCAAATGGCCCGTACACACTGGAAAGTGTCAAGAGTTTTAATGGCCGCTCGGGTCAGTGTTTGAAAGCACAGAGTTCTTTCCCAGAATGTATTTATGTGCTGAATGTGGATCAATATTAGTGATTAGGGTCAGTTGGATTGATCTCATGCAGTGCACAGTACAGGATCTCGGACCCCCAGAGCAGCGTGATGTGTACTGACATGGTGGTCTCTGAAGCGATCACGTCACGGAGGGCCGGTCTTTATGAGAGTCCAGTCAAAGTTCTCCCGCCAGCTTTATAGCACGACTTAAGTACATACTCCATGTTTAGGGCAACACGATCTGCTTCCAGTCCAATCAAATCCTCGAGGTTTTCATTTCACTGGTCTGTGTGCAGTTACACAGCGAGCTCTCGGTCAGACCACAGGCAAAACCACAGACAGAACAATGGTTTTGGACCAAGGTGGTCGGTGAATCCGTGCCACGACTACTATGAGAGACTGGACTATTTGTCTCTCAGTCCTGACTCACCTGTGCTGATGAAAGTGTCCATCTTGTCTTTGAAGGGTTGGAGATGTTCTTCAGAAGAGTTCTCGCACACCTGCAGAACCTCCTTCTCACACGCTGTAGGAAAGAAGAGACATTCAATAGAATAATGTTTTGTCGATACTGAAGTCTATATTCATTGTAATAATATCTATTCAAATTTGCATAGGTTCCCCATGCATGGTTGGATGTTTTGGTTGGATTGACTATGTTCATGAGGGCTGCATACTTGAATCAACAGACTTGTCAGACAACAGTGTAAAAAAGGGGACAGTGACTTATTCAATGTTTGTTGCTGCCTTCACTGCAGGTACCATATATACGGTGAAAGACATTCAATACCTTAAATGTTGAATACTTAAATGCTTAATTTCTTGAATGATTGAATTCTTGAATGTTTAAATGTTGAATACTTAAATGCTTAAATGCTTGAATGCTTAAATGTTGAATGCTTAAATGCTTAAATGCTTGAATGCTTAAATGTTGAATACTTAAATGCTTAAATGCTTGAATGCTTAAATGTTGAATACTTAAATGCTTAAATGCTTGAATGTTTAAATGCTTAAATGCTTAACATCTTGAATGCTTGAATGTTTAAATGCTTAAATGCTTAAAATCTTGAAAGTGATCATCCCTATGCACTATTTTCCTCAAAGAGAGTTTCATGGATGTTCTGGGTATCTCAGCGAGTATTGACACTGACTATCACACCTGGAGTTGCGAGTTTCAATTCTGACTCCAGTCAGGTCTCCTTAGCAACCAAATTGGCCCGGTTGCTAGGGAGGGTAGAGTCACATGGGGTAACCAAATTGGCCCGGTTGCTAGGGAGGGTAGAGTCACATGGGGTAACCAAATTGTCCCGGTTGCTAGGGAGGGTAGAGTCACATGGGGTAACCTCCTCGTGGTCACTATAATGTGGTTCTCGCTCTCGGTGGGGCGTGAAGCCTCCACACGCGCTACTTCTCCACAGTAACGCGCTCAACAAGTCACGTGATAAGATACACGGATTGACGGTCTCAGATGCGGAGGCAACTGAGATTCGTCCTCCGCCACCCGGATTGAGGCGAGTCAATACACCACCACAAGGAAAAACTGAGAAAAAAAAAAGAAACTGATTTTATGTGTTTTTGTCCTGTTCAAAATACAAAAATATCCCAAAAAATTTGATTCTATTTCTGCCTGTGTGAATGTAGGAGACTACAACAAGCGACAGAGGGATGAAACTATCACACTATGGAAAGATATGAACGAATCCGCCTCATCAGAGGTAATGAGGGGAATTAATGAAGTTCAGACGAGTTTGGCGTATCACATTACCAGCACCTTCATAAAAAAGTTCAACAAGAAACATGAGGAAGAAATGTGTGAATCCATGCAAAGTTCATCCCAAACAGATGGTTATTAAAGACAAACACTGGAGAGGTTTAAACGAGTTTGGAGCGCGTTCAAAACGTAACAAGAGATCGAATGCTTTTCATTATTGCACCCAAAGAATCATAACAGTTTGTTCTGGTGGCAAGCATCAAAACTGACTCGTTCGTCTTTATCAATTATTCTTAATCTGTCATTGCAGTTTTGAGCGCTGCTGACCTATTGTCTATTATTGGACTTTAGAGGTCATCAGTGGAGTGATTTGTCAAATGCCATTTATAGCTCAAACATGTTTTGTAACAGAGTGTCCATGAACAAAGTGTTGCATGCTCCAGCCCAACAGCTACCTTGGAGATGAATGTAAATGCTAATGGAACGATCTGTCCAAATATCATAGACCTCCTTGGACTAAATCATTATAAAAGAGACGGGGGTCTGATCCAGACCAGCGCTCCCTCACTGAGGTTGCTTTTGAACTCGTGGAGCAGATGCTGAATTGATTTTGACCCGTCTGGAGACGAGGAACCTTGTTTGTGCTCAACAGAGTCTTTGTTGTGCTGCCAAACAACTGCGTTCAAACAAACTCGCAGAGTAAAAGAGCCATTACCTGGCAACTGGATTTCTATACCTCCTCCAAACATGTACATATGCAGTGCATATTTAAATATATGTGTGTGTATAGTTCTTCATCTGGTTATTACTGAGGAATGTAGTAAATGCCTGCATGTGTTTATGATTGTTATGGGGGAGCAGCAGAAATATGGATGTTTATAAAGCGGCTAATTTAGCACAAGTGTAGTGCAAAGACAACACGTCTTCTGACTGTACAAACAGGCAATTGATTTTAAGACTCCTCTTTTCTTTGCTATTCATGAACTCTACTAGCAAAAACTATATCGAGGAGGAGGAAGGATGTGCCGACAAGGAGTCCTCGCCACTTACTGAGTATCACGATGCCGAGAGAGTGCTCGATCCGGTGACGCTGGAGCTCTGTGTCAACCGGCAACCGAAAGGGACGGCTGAGGGGTCCAGTGCCATCGCCCGGCATCATGGACGGAAGGAGTACAGCGAGCTGAGGGCCAGTCAACAGCGTATCCGGGGCCGGCGAGCTTTTCGTTGCTATCTCATCTCTATCTCTCTATTCCCAATCCTCCTCTCCTCTCAGCTTGTTCCCTCTCCCAGGCACGTGCGGGTTGGACCCGGAGACCATCCTGATTCATCGACATCACAGGCCGAGAACCCGACCTGAGTTTGGCGATGGGCATGTGTGGCGAGCAGGGCAAGGCGAAGCGGCGTCTGGGTAGAGCTAGGCCTGGAAGATGAGTGATGAATGAGGTCCACCCGGTGCCACGCCGGTTTCGCGTTCCAGTGAGGGGCGGCAGGAGAGGAGACAGCGGCAGGCAGGAGAGAGAGTCGCACAAAGCCATGAAATGCCAGTTATTCCTAGACCTTGCTCTTTGTGGTTGCGGATATGTGGTCACAGAATCTAAACAAACCAATGTCATGCTGCTGTAGGTTCATTCTCATGAGTGTTAAGACTTCATGAGGCTATTGGGTCTGTATGAACCCTTTTGAAAGAACCAGGTTGTTTGAAGTTTAAATGCTAAGAGTAATAATAATAATAATAATAATAATAATAATAATAATAATGCTTTACATTTATATAGCGCTTTTCTAGGCACTCAAAGCGTTTAACATAGTATAGGGGGAATCTCCTCACCTGGATGATGCGACGGCAGCCATAGTGTGCCAGAACGCCCACCAGCTATTGGTGGAGAGGAGAGAGTAGAGTGATGTAGCCAATTCAGGAATGGAGATTAATACGAGTCCATGATAGATAGGGGCCAATGGGGGGGAATTTGGCCAGGACACCGGGGTTACACCCCTACTCTTTACGAGAAGTGTCCTGAGATTTTTAATGACCACAGAGAGTCAGGACCTCGGTTTAACGTCTCATCCGAAAGACGGTGCTTTTTTACAGTATAGTGTCCCCCGTCACTATACCGGGGCATTAGGACCCACACAGACCGTAGGGTGAGCACCCCCTGCTGGCCTTCCTAATACCACTTCCAGCAGCGACCTTGGTTTTCCCCAGGACGTCTCCCATTAGGTACTGGCCAGGCTCAACCCTGCTTAGCATTAGTGGGCAACCAGTCAAGAGCTGCAGGGTGATATAAATGCTGAGTAATGGCTCTTCATTCAGTCTTACACAAGACGAGAGCAGCACATCGTGCCAAAAACCAATCGCTCCCATTACAATCAATGATGCTGTCTACACTAGATGCATTCGGTGATGGGTCCAATACTATCTGTACGTACTTTAGAAAGTTAACAACAGTCTCAAGCCATTGTGGCATGTGTAGACAGGGTGTTAAGCAGAATCTGAGAGCTTTCTCAACCTAGACTGAAGCCATGATTATAGCCATGAATATCGACTCTCTAAAATCAAACTGTTCATGGACCTCATGTCCAAGTTCTCACGTGTTCAGAAGTTCTGTAGCTCTCATTTTATGTCTACAACTCACCTCCGGTCGCTGCAAAACTGCCATAATATCCAGTAAACCTGTAGGGCTGTAGAAGCTACACAATGATTTATCTAGACGCGTTGGCGTTGGCCTGTCATAGTGGGATTCATACCGAGCTCTGACAGCACTCTGAGGTCGTGTATAATTGCGGATTATCTGATGAAATTGATCCACAGCATGCTATATAAATATCTGCGGGCTTCCGGCCAGACAAATGTCTTTTCTCCTGAAAGATTTTCCAAAACATGACGTTTAAAGCCTTGTGAGTCTGAAACGTGGTTTTCGTTAATTTGTCCTTTTGTCATCTCAAACGGTTGAGGACATAAGCAATGCATCTATTGTCTGGACTCTTGGCAAAGTGCTAATTGATGCGCCATTTACACTGTTATAAAAATGAAAACCCAGAGGTGAAATTGCTAGAATGCAGATAACTGGTTGTTTGTGGTGACATCAAAGCTCCGCCGACTCACCGAAGAACAATGCTGACGACACCAGACTAACATCTTCTCAGATCAATGTTTTGCGGTTTAGAACTAATAAATGAAAGTAGCCGACATGCAAATGCACACAAACACATGATGAGTCGTGCCAATGGCCTCTTAGGGTGTGTATACTCACTGTCTCGGCTCCAAAGAGACAGATTCATCTGGAAACATTCAATAATGGCCGTCTAGAGCTGTTAGTCTTTGATAACCATTACTCATGCGTTCATGTTTGTCTCTTGTCATTGAACTTTAAGAAAAACAGCTGTGGTTCTTTGTGCTTTCCGCCTCAAGTTTTCTGTCTCATTGTTTGCATTATTTTGCCCAAAGTTGCCTGGATGTTCCCGTGTTCCTCACGTATTAAACATTTTTTGGGGTTCTGTTTTCAGAATTGTGGTCGAGTTTCCCAGACTCGACCCACCAGTGGCTTAATGAAAAGGACACTGTCTGACGGGCGTCAGAGCGGGGAAATTCATGGCACATCCAACATTTTTATGTTTTTCTATATCCATGATTAATGTCAAACTTCCAACCGACTTCCACGTCTTTTTTTAAGTGGCCACTTTTAGCAGTTAAGCCTTGATAAGCATTTGTTTACGTTCCTACTGTATGTACAAGCATCACAGGAGATTTGTGTCATTTTGTCATGAAAATTGACATATTGAATGGTTTTGAAACAAAAAAAGGCAGATTTATTTGTTTTGCTAAGGCTAATTTCATAGCGAACATTTGATATATCCTAAATACACACAACTGAATCATATTTACACACTTCTTGGATAATTTGGCTGATAAAATATTCTGCTCACAAGTGATATTTCCTTTCAATGTTCTTTGTTTTGTCAGAACAGTGGGCGTTTACATTGAAGTTTTAAGGAGGCTTTGTTAGAACAATGGAAGACTTTATTTTTATAAGAAGACAAACATGTGAAAGAAGCCGTCAGCATTTTTCAATATGTCCACACATGTTACCTAGGAAGCCTAAATTTAAATACCATTCTACATTAGTTGTTCAAGCTGCAAACATTAAACTTTTAAGTAAATCTATAAACGGCAGGTCAACCGGAGAGCAAAAGAGAGAAATAGAGAAAGCCAGAGTAAGTATAAAACTCTTTCCCCTCTAAAGAAAGCAGAGCAGCTCATGTGGAGATCAGATTTCTGGTAAACATTGAAGAGAGCAACGGTGAGGGCAGAGGGCCAGTCAGGTTGTCTCAGGGCATCTCCGTCTCGCTCCAGTCTCATAGATCAGACGGGTAAATGCCCCTGAGACTGACCCTGTGTAACGACCCTTGCGCCAGAACATGTCACACGCCATGGGTGTAAAATCAGCAAACACACACCCCTAAATACACACAAGACAGGTGGAGATGTCAGCCGTGATCTCGACTATCTCTCAAATTGCTCAGATTTGCCAAGAACCCAAAGTCTGCAATCAAAAGTCTCAATATGAGATGTCATCAGCAACTTAAACATTTCTCATTAAATTCTCCCAAGAGCAAACGTCCTGAGCTATGCTGTCAATATTAATGTTACATCTTTGTACTCTTACTGCATGCCAATCATCGACTCATTGATCTCTCGTTTTTTATATAAAAATATTGATTCTTCAATCAAACAAAACTGATAATTACGTTACGTCTGCTGAGTTATGAAAGAGCAACTTTATTCTATAGGTTGATCAATATATCGGTTTCACCTCGTCAACAAGGTGTTTCCGTCCACAGAACTTACGCCGATGCTCGCTGGACGTTGTTTGTTTTTGGCGTCAAAAACGTTGGTGTAAATTCTATAAATACTCAAACAGGCCCGTCTGGCACCATCATGCCATGCTCCAAATCACCGAGATCATATTTTCCCCCATTCTGATGGTTGATGTGAAATTAACTGAAGCTCCTGACCCATATCTGCATGATTTTATGCTTTGCACTGCTGCCACACGATTGGCCGATTAGATAATCTCATGAATATGCAGGTTTACATGTGTATCTGAGAAAGTGCGCAGTGAGCAAAACCCTTCATCTGGTGAATATACAGGCTATAAAAAGTTTATTAACATAGCCAAGTCTTCGTCATTTCAAAATAAGAGTCCCCGATGTGCTTTCGGGCTTGTTTCTTGGTAAAAGTCCTGCGTTATAAATTTTGGACTTCTGTTACCTTTATGTCTGTACCCAACTTAGAACTGAAATATTTGGGGTTCTGGGTATCTCAGCGAGTATTGACGCTGACTATCACCGCTGGAATCGTGAGTTTGAATTCAGGGCGTGCTGAGTGACTCCAGCCAGGTCTCCTTAGCAACCAAATTGGCCTGGTTGCTAGGGAGGGTAGAGTCACATGGGGTAACCAAATTGGCCCGGTTGCTAGGGAGGGTAAAGTCACATGGGGTAACCAAATTGGCCCGGTTGCTAGGGAGGGTAAAGTCACATGGGGTAACCTCCTCGTGGTCGCTATAATGTGGTTCTCGCTCTCAATGGAGCGTGTGGACTCCAGTCAGGTCTCCTTAGCAACCAAATTGGCCCGGTTGCTAGGGAGGGTAGAGTCACATGGGGTAACCTCCTTGTGGTCACTATAATGTGGTTCTCGCTCTCGGTGGGGCGTGTGGCGAGTTGTGCGTGGATGCCGCGGAGAATAGTGTGAAGCCTCCACACGCGCTACGTCTCCACGGTAACACGCTCAACAAGTCACTTGATAAGATGCGCGGATTGACGGTCTCAGACGCGGCGGCAACCTAGATTCGTCCTCTGCCACCAGGACTGAGGCGAGTCACTACGCCACCACAAGGACGTAGAGCGAATTGGAAATTGGGCGTTACAAATTGGGGAGAAAATAAAACGGAACTTCTAAAGGCGGTCGCACCCCGGACGAGAAGCGCCACGCCCACATCACCGGTAGGACACAGCACAGGTATCAAACACAGGGCACGTTGATGCGGTTCAGGCGGCAGACAGTACACACACTAAAGTGATGCTGATGAGTTCACAGGTTAGTGTATGAAACTGGCGTAACTGCGCAAACTCTACGATTAGAAATGGCTACGTTAATTATGACATTTCTCTATCTGTAGCAATGACCGGGCTTCATTGAAGCTGTCAAACCACTAAAGACTTATCAGAAAACACATTGTATTGGCTATATGAAGGATACATACATTATACACAACATATCCAGAGAAAATAATCGATGTCCTTCGGTAATGATTTGGTCAAATTTAATGGAAAACTAGATTTTGGGAAAACTAGGAATTTGAACACCCTCCAGAGTCTTAGCTAGGCGCTGCTGAGCATTGTGCATATATGCAGAGAAAACAGTTATTTCGGATTTTAGAACACGCCACGTCGCCCGCCAGACGCATCCGGTGTGCGACACACTTCCGGAAAGTTTGGCAAAAACTATCGGCCGATTAATCAAATATCTGTCCACCACCTTCATTATCGGCTTCTGCTGATTTATATTTGACAATATCCTGCAACTCTTTGCTTTTACAGATTCGGTGTAGGAGTCAGGCAAAGGAGCGAAAGGAAATCAATGATTCTAATCGTCCATTAACGTGCAACATTAGAACATTTCAGGTCATCAAAGTCTCATCGAAGGGCCTTCACGTGTACTCAGTCAGACACATCAAATCTTGAACCAGAAACTCTCTGTACTTCACTACCTCAGCTTCCTGTCCACGCTCACTTTAAACAGAAATGACTTGAGGAATAATTAGGAACACTTGCTCTCTGTGAACTGCTTTACGATTGCACGGCATTAATATTTATCCCTGCCGGTCTGCTGCCGGTGAGCTCAGAAATCATGAAGTCGAAGGTGCGCTTTCAGAACTTTCTCCACAATCTCCTGCCAACAGCCCGAGGACTCGCTGGCGAGACGTTTCAAGTTTTTTGTTGTGGTGTGGATCAAATGCTAAAGCCCTCATTCTGTATTTATTGTCTTCCATTTTTTGGGCTAATAAATGAGTGACAGACAGCTCGAGGTGGGGCAGCAGTCGTTTTGTAGCCGTTTTGTATTTTGTCCCGCGGGTCAGTGAGGATCGCGGTTTTTAACAACGATTCTCGGATGGAGGTGAACGAGTAGAGAGCATATCTAATTGCTTTCACATGCCATGTTATTGGCTGATTTAAATAATTGCAGACACCAGGGGGTGGAGGGGGGGCATGACCCTCGACCTCTCCAATGGCCCGGAGCAGAAGAGAGTAGATGATGTGGGTAAGACGTTTCTTTCCAGGGTAAAAACTGTTGCATGAAAAGGAGCTGCTTTTAACCACACGTTAATGACATGCTTGTTTGATTTAATACCAATAAACATTATGGCCATATGATACATTTCTATCAAAATGATTCTGTAAAGGCTTGGTTATGCGTACATTAAAATAGCTCATCTTTTTTTTCTTTTATTTTTTTTTTAACCCTTTAAGCTCGGCGGGAAATGTTCCGTTTTGATCATTTCTGAAAACTTTTGCACATATTTGTTTTATGTGATCAGTAAAAACATCAAACTCATCTAATATACATGCGACATATGTTGTTGGAAAGCTCTCCAAGAGTAGAATACCTACATTGCATTTTCCAGACCAAAGTATATTTTTTGGGGGGGTGGGAATTATCTCCCTTTTACTCCCCAATGTGTAACACCCAATTCCCAGTGCGCTCCAAGTCCTCGTGGTGTTGTAGTGACTCGGCTCAATCTGGGTGGCGGAGGACGAATCTCAGTTGCCTCCGCGTCTGAGACTGTCAATCCGCGCATCTTATCACGTGACTTGTTGATGGCGTTACCGTGGAGATGTAGCGCGTGTGGAGGCTTCATGCTATTCTCCGTGGCATCCACGCATAACTCACCACACGCCCCACCAAGAGCGAGAACCACATTATAGTGACCACGAGGAGGTTACCCCATGTGACTCTACCATCCCTAGCAACCGGGACAATTTGGTTACCCCATGTGACTCTACCCTCCCTAGCAACTGGGACAATTTGGTTACCCCATGTGATTCTACCCTCCCTAGCAACCGGGACAATTTGGTTACCCCATGTGACTCTACCCTCCCTAGCAACCGGGACAATTTGGTTACCCCCTGTGACTCTACCCTCCCTAGCAACCGGGACAATTTGGTTACCCCATGTGACTCTACCCTCCCTAGCAACCGGGACAATTTGGTTACCCCATGTGATTCTACCCTCCCTAGCAACCGGGCCAAATTGGTTACCCCATGTGACTCGCTGAGATACCCAGACTCCCCAGCATATACAACATTATTAAGAACAAAACAAACGCAGTTTTTTGAAGCCACCTTAATTACACCCAGATATAATGTATATAATGACAAATCAGAAAAATAAGAAAAAAGTACATTTTTGGCTCTTTTTCAGCAGTTTCTTATGATGAGAGTCTCGGAATTAACAAAGTTCTCTTAACATTGATACCAAACACTTCAATTTTTTTGCCTTTCATTTTGGGTATGCCACTGAAACAAGAAATCTTTAAAAACACCTTCAGAGCTTGAAGAGCTAAATCAACCAAATCATGTCAAAAGACATGTGAAGATTACCAGAAATCTCTCTACGGTTAAAGGAATGTGTTGGGGGTCTCAGCGAGTACTGAGATACGTGTGCTGAGTGACTGCAATCGGGTCTCCTTAGCAACCAAATTGGCCCGGTTGCTAGGGAGGGTAGAGTCACATGGGGTAACCAAATTGGCCAGTTGCTAGGGAGGGTAGAGTCACATGGGGTAACCAAATTGGCCGGTTGCTAGGGAGTGTAGAGTCACATGGGGTAACCAAATTGGCCCGGTTGCTAGGGAGGGTAGAGTCACATGGGGTAACCAAATTGGCTGGTTGCTAGGGAGGGTAGAGTCACATGGGGGGGTAACCAAATTGGGCCGGTTGCTAGGGAGGGTAGAGTCACATGGGGTAACCAATTTGGCCTGGTTGCTAGGGAGGGTAGAGTCACATGGGGTAACCAAATTGGCCCGGTTGCTAGGGAGGGTAGAGTCACATGGGGTAACCAAATTGGCCTGGTTGCTAGGGAGGGTAGAGTCACATGGGGGGGTAACCAAATTGGCCCGGTTGCTAGGGAGGGTAGAGTCACATGGGGTAACCAAATTGGCCCAGTTGCTAGGAAGGGTAGAGTCACATGGGGTAACCAAATTGGCCTGGTTGCTAGGGAGGGTAGAGTCACATGGGGTAACCAAATTGGCCTGGTTGCTAGGGAGGGTAGAGTCACATGGGGTAACCAAATTGGCCCGGTTGCTAGGGAGGGTAGAGTCACATGGGGTAACCTCCTCGTGGTCAATATAATGTGGTTCTCGCTCTCGGTGGGGCGTGTGGTGAGTTGTGTGTGGATGTAGCGGAGAATAGCGTGAAGGCTCCAAATGCGCTACGTCTCCACGGTAACACGCTCAACAAGTCACGTGATAAGATGCGCGGATTGACGGTCTCAGACGCAGAGGCTGTGAGTCACTACGCCACCACATTGGGAATTGGGAATTCCAGATTGGGGAGAAAATAAAAAGGAATGTGTCGTACCTGTCAGCTCCTTCTTTAACTTGCGAAGGTCTTTTGCGAGATCTTCAAACTTCACCTGTGCGGCGTGGAACAGATCCTGAGGTTCAGGCAACGGGAAAACGCTCTTATCGGTTCCTGCATTCTGAAAACACAACACGGTTACTCTACAATCACAACGACCAGACCTGTCATTGAGAGAGGGACTGTTCACCTGTGGGGCTCACCTCATCCATGTTCCTCAGGTAGTAGGACACCACGTAGTCCACTAGACTTATCCGATTGTCCTGGTGGGAAAAGACGGTTGAGAATTAGGATGGTCATTTAGCACAGAATCAATTCAGCATCAATCTATAGAAATGACAGTATAAGAGTCTAGATTTATGGTTTAAGGAGGATATATGTTGTACCCTGCTCTTGACGTCTTTCAGTTTTGGAAGAATCTCGAGTCCGAAACCGTCCGCCTGTCCTCTGGTTCTGTTTCCACCGTTCATGTAGTTTCCAAAAGCCAAAACGAGAGCAATCACATCCTTCACACTGTCACTCTCCAGAAGAGCCTGCAGAAGTACACAGTCACAAACACGAACAATCGGTGCAAAACTATTTGCATACTTATACTGAGGGCTTTAGCAAGTACTGTATAAACTGCGATGGAAAAGTACGGCAATTTTTTGAACAGTAAAAAGAAAGTAGCCAAATTTGATACCACAACAATCACAAACCAAAAGGGGTTGGGGCACTATGTAGTGTGTTAGGTGTTGGGTTGGGGGCACTATGTAGTGTGTTGGGTTTGGGGCACTATGTAGTGTGTTAGGTGTTGGGTTGGGGGCACTATGTAGTGTGTTAGGTGTTGGGTTGGGGGCACTATGTAGTGTGTTGGGTTTGGGGCACTATGTAGTGTGTTAGGTGTTGGGTTGGGGGCACTATGTAGTGTGTTAGGTGTTGGGTTGGGGGCACTATGTATTGTGTTAGGTGTTGGGTTGGGGGCACTATGTAGTGTGTTAGGTGTTGGGTTGGGGGCACTATGTAGCGTGTTTGGTGTTGGGTTGGGGGCACTATGTAGCGTGTTAGGTGTTGGGTTGGGGCACTATGTAGTGTGTTAGGTGTTGGGTTTGGGGCACTATGTAGTGTGTTAGGTGTTGGGTTGGGGGCACTATGTAGTGTGTTAGGTGTTGGGTTTGGGGCACTATGTAGTGTGTTAGGTTTTGGGTTGGGGGCACTATGTAGTGTGTTAGGTGTTGGGTTTGGGGCACTATGTAGTGTGTTAGGTGTTGGGTTTGGGGCACTATGTAGCGTGTTGGGTTGGGGGCACTATGTAGCGTGTTTGGTGTTGGGTTGGGGGCACTATGTAGTGTGTTAGGTGTTGGGTTGGGGGCACTATGTAGCGTGTTTGGTGTTGGGTTGGGGGCACTATGTAGTGTGTTAGGTGTTGGGTTGGGGGCACTATGTAGTGTGTTAGGTGTTGGGTTTGGGGCACTATGTAGTGTGTTAGGTTTGGGGCACTATGTAGCGTGTTAGGTGTTGGGTTGGGGGCACTATGTAGCGTGTTTGGTGTTGGGTTGGGGGCACTATGTAGTGTGTTAGGTGTTGGGTTGGGGGCACTATGTAGCGTGTTTGGTGTTGGGTTGGGGGCACTATGTAGTGTGTTAGGTGTTGGGTTTGGGGCACTATGTAGCGTGTTAGGTGTTGGGTTGGGGGCACTATGTAGCGTGTTTGGTGTTGGTTTGGGGGCACTATGTAGTGTGTTAGGTGTTGGGTTGGGGGCACTATGTAGCGTGTTAGGTGTTGGGTTGGGGGCACTATGTAGCGTGTTAGGTGTTGGGTTGGGGGCACTATGTAGCGTGTTAGGTGTTGGGTTGGGGGCACTATGTAGTGTGTTAGGTGTTGGGTTTGGGGCACTATGTAGCGTGTTAGGTGTTGGGTTGGGGGCACTATGTAGCGTGTTTGGTGTTGGGTTGGGGGCACTATGTAGTGTGTTAGGTGTTGGGTTGGGGGCACTATGTAGCGTGTTAGGTGTTGGGTTGGGGGCACTATGTAGCGTGTCAGGTGTTGGGTTGGGGGCACTATGTAGCGTGTTAGGTGTTGGGTTGGGGGCACTATGTAGTGTGTTAGGTGTTGGGGGCACTATGTAGCGTGTTAGGTGTTGGGTTGGGGGCACTATGTAGTGTGTTAGGTGTTGGGTTTGGGGCACTATGTAGTGTGTTAGGTGTTGGGTTGGGGGCACTATGTAGTGTGTTAGGTGTTGGGTTGGGGGCACTATGTAGTGTGTTAGGTGTTGGGTTGGGGGCACTATGTACTGTGTTAGGTGTTGGGTTGGGGGCACTATGTAGCGTGTTAGGTGTTGGGTTGGGGGCACTATGTAGTGTGTTAGGTGTTGGGTTGGGGGCACTATGTAGTGTGTTAGGTGTTGGGTTGGGGGCACTATGTACTGTGTTAGGTGTTGGGTTGGGGGCACTATGTAGTGTGTTAGGTGTTGGGTTGGGGGCACTATGTAGTGTGTTAGGTGTTGGGTTGGGGGCACTATGTAGTGTGTTAGGTGTTGGGTTGGGGGCACTATGTACTGTGTTAGGTGTTGGGTTGGGGGCACTATGTACTGTGTTAGATGTTGGGTTGGGGGCACTATGTAGCGTGTTAGGTGTTGGGTTGGGGGCACTATGTATTGTGTTAGGTGTTGGGTTGGGGGCACTATGTAGTGTGTTAGGTGTTGGGTTGGGGGCACTATGTAGTGTGTTAGGTGTTGGGTTGGGGGCACTATGTACTGTGTTAGGTGTTGGGTTGGGGGCACTATGTACTGTGTTAGGTGTTGGGTTGGGGGCACTATGTACTGTGTTAGGTGTTGGGTTGGGGGCACTATGTAGCGTGTTAGGTGTTGGGTTGGGGGCACTATGTAGTGTGTTAGGTGTTGGGTTGGGGGCACTATGTAGTGTGTTAGGTGTTGGGTTGGGGGCACTATGTACTGTGTTAGGTGTTGGGTTGGGGGCACTATGTAGTGTGTTAGGTGTTGGGTTGGGGGCACTATGTAGTGTGTTAGGTGTTGGGTTGGGGGCACTATGTAGTGTGTTAGGTGTTGGGTTGGGGGCACTATGTACTGTGTTAGGTGTTGGGTTGGGGACACTATGTACTGTGTTAGATGTTGGGTTGGGGGCACTATGTAGCGTGTTAGGTGTTGGGTTGGGGGCACTATGTATTGTGTTAGGTGTTGGGTTGGGGGCACTATGTAGTGTGTTAGGTGTTGGGTTGGGGGCACTATGTAGTGTGTTAGGTGTTGGGTTGGGGGCACTATGTAGTGTGTTAGGTGTTGGGTTGGGGGCACTATGTACTGTGTTAGGTGTTGGGTTGGGGGCACTATGTATTGTGTTAGGTGTTGGGTTGGGGGCACTATG
>JAVLUX010000013.1:45220000-45222500 GCA_032164185.1 Moxostoma hubbsi
TTGAATCCATCTGTCATATAAAGCACGAGTGAAGTGTGCAGACGCTCTGAGCGCTGGAGTTTACTAACGGCAGAATGGATGTGACACGAGTGTTTGAACAGAAGGAGAGATCGAGGTTTGGTGGATGTTCTCACCTTGTTGAATGTCCTTCATTTCGAGATGTAGACTGGATATTAATATTCCCACGGCCTGAGAACGCTTGCCGTCGAGCAGCTTGATAATCTGGAGGAGGAGATACACAGCAGCATTAAAGACGTTCCAAAACCAGGAACAAAATTGAGCTTGGAATCATTTCTGTTCATCTGGTGTGCTGGAGATCTGTAGTGGATGTATGAAGTCTATGTGGCATCATTCGACTTGTCATACCCAAAGGAATCTAAAGAGACCAGCCTCATGATTTTAGGCTGAAGTATTCACAAGTTATCAGCAAAAATGGACATTTTTCATATTTCCGGACCACTAGATGGCGCTGTCCTGAAACTGTGCAGGTACGCTCGAGTCACTATGGCTATGAGATACTCGAAGTTACAGTCTAGGAGAAGTTCGATAAAGTCGTTTTTTCTGAAAATTAAAAATGGTGGAAAACGTAGTCGGATGTAAATTGACTCGGCATGATGTCAGGCATCCCAGGAACTTTGACTCTCGGTCTTACGGTTCAAACGTTCTGAGCAGAAACACAAGTGCACATTTGAACAGTTGGTGGCGCTGCAGCATTGGAGTTAGAGACCTCAAATTTGGGACAGTTCCAGTTTAGAGTGTCCTCTATCAGTGTGCCAAATGTCATAACTTTCCTACGTACGGTTCTATGGGCTGCCGTGGACTTCAATGGCGGAAGGAACAATACAATAAGAACACTAGCGAATACAATAGACACATACACACTTGCAGTGCTGGTCCCCTGATGACTTAATAATCGTGTCAAAGACACTGAATGAAGCGGCTCTGGCTGGTGTTCTGAATGAGGGTGCGTTCCATTCAGAAGTGATCCTCCCTAGGCCCTATTCCCTTCTAAGTCTTCACCGTACGCTGTGAGAGCTTTCAAAATGCTCAAAAGAGAGCCTGAAAAGTAAGGGTCATTTTTAGGCGATTTTCCATTGGAAGTGCTCGTACAGCATGAGCATCATGATTGTTCTCCCTTCAAAGTGCCCTACAGAGGGTGATTTGGAACGCCAACCCATTTTGTACCCAGGAAGTGTCCACGGTGCAAAAAGACGCCACTTCCTCAAACCGTATTTGAACGACATTTGAACAGTTTCCTTTAAAATGGCACCAAACACTCGACCCTCCTGGTTTGTTTGGTCGAGTTATGAGCCTTTAATTTTGGGAAACTGAAACAGGAAATCTTTAAAAACACCTTCGGAGCTTAAAGGGTTTAGTGTGACTTACAGTAAGTGTCCAAATTCTTTTTGGGGTAAATATAGTCATGCTCGCACTTCTTTAAACGTCACGTGTGTTATCAGTGACACACAAACAGCAAAACGTTGTCCAAACGTTCCTGTGAGAACAACGATCAGTGTAGCACCATAAAAGGACATCTGACAGGTCTGGACAAGCACCTATAGGAGATTTTATAACAAACTATAAATTCACAGGATTTTTAATTGTAGCTACACATGGACACAATTACTAATGACTGAATTTCCTCATAAAGGGTGCGAGAGTTTGTGGCACGGTAAAGACCGGCTTTAAAACTTAATGTCTTGGTCTTCTTCATTAGGTAGCGACGGAGCGCTATAACAGCCGTTAGGCTACTGCGGCGTTCAGTGGGAACCAGCGCGACGGGTCTTTAGAAGTCAGTATTGCATTACAGCGGGTAAAGAGGGCGTTCATTATTTACGTGTGCAGGGATCTGCTCTGATACACACTTACGCTCTCTTAACACCTCTAATGAACGACTGCAGTAAATGCAAACAGCTTCAGAACAAAACAGAACCAGCAGAGATGATCATTAATGCACAACATAATATAGGCCCGGTGCGTTTGACACACCGTCTGAGATGGCGCTCGAGCAGTGCAGAATGTGTCAGTGGCTGATGTCCATCATCTCGAGAGCCGTTGGCACATACAGCGCTAATATATCTGCACATGTACAGCAGCGTGACGTTTTAGGATATCTGAAGAAACTTTATGATACTAGACGTATAAGACATGTTTGTAATTGCACACCATTACTGGGACGCACATCTCAAGTGCACGCCGGAGTTTCCACTAAGACATTTTGGGACCGGGAATGAAAAGGTTTGTCGGACAAATTGGAAACAATCCCGTCTTCTCGTTTCCGTGTTTATTTTGCAGTTGAAATGCGATGGACTACGCATAATAATGCGATACAAGCGAATAATTACACGATCAAGTCAAGATATCAAAATGATAAACGTTTGTTACATTGTAGCTGCTGATCATTGACGAACAAAGAACGGTCGTCATGGAATTAGCAACAATGGCGGCAAAACTACAATTTACCACAAATCTACAAATTTACAAATAATTTAATTTAATT
>JAVLUX010000013.1:45227500-45230000 GCA_032164185.1 Moxostoma hubbsi
CGGCATTAGGAGAGAGAGAGAAAAAAAACGCTTGGTCCTTGGACACTCCTCCAAACTCTAATGGACGACACCCGCGCCTCCATGGGTGGATCGGAGGCAGTATTCCGGCCCCTGACGGACGTAACGGCCCGCCACGTTCTCGGGAAACAGAAGGGGTCTTCCCCGACCCTGGCAGCGGTTCTCCCGCTCCATGCGGTCGGCCGGGAGCCCCTCCACACTCGCGGTTGGCGGTCATCATGACCCCGCCGCGTTTAGCGGCCTTGACCACTACTGGCGGTCATTTAGGAGCCCCTTATCTCTTCGCGATCGGCGCTGTTCGTCCGCTATCAGGCCGCCGGCTTCCTACATCCCCCGGCTGATGGCCACAGCTGCTCCGTTGGGGTGGATGGTAGTGGCGAAGACTCGGAGAGGAGGTTACCCCATGTGACTCTACCCTTCCCTAGAAACCGGGACAATTTGGTTACCCCATGTGACTCTACCCTTCCCTAGAAACCGGGACAATTTGGTTACCCCATGTGACTCTACCCTCCCTAGCAACCGGGCCAATTTGGTTACCCCATGTGACTCTACCTCCCTAGCAACCGGGCCAATTTGGTTACCCCATGTGACTCTACCCTCCCTAGCAACTGGGCCAATTTGGTTACCCCATGTGACTCTACCCTCCCTAGCAACCGGGACAATTTGGTTACCCCATGTGACTCTACCCACCCTAGCAACCGGGAAAATTTGGTTACCTCATGTGACACTACCCTCCCTAGCAACCGGGCCAATTTGGTTACCCCATGTGACTCTACCCTCCCTAGCAACTGGGCCAATTTGGTTTCCCCATGTGACTCTACCCTCCCTAGCAACCGGGCCAATTTGGTTACCCCATGTGACTCTACCCTCCCTAGCAACCGGGCCAATTTGGTTACCCCATGTGACTCTACCCTCCCTAGCAACCGGGCCAATTTGGTTACCCCATGTGACTCTACCCTCCATAGCAACCGGGCCAATTTGGTTACCCCATGTGACTCTACCCACCCTAGCAACCGGGACAATTTGGTTACCCCATGTGACTCTACCCTCCCTAGCAACCGGGCCAATTTGGTTACCCCATGTGACTCTACCCTCCCTAGCAACCGGGCCAATTTTGTTACCCCATGTAACTCTACCCTCCATAGCAACCGGGCCAATTTGGTTACCCCATGTGACTCTACCCACCCTAGCAACCGGGACAATTTGGTTACCCCATGTGACTCTACCCTCCCTAGCAACCGGGCCAATTTGGTTACCCCATGTGACTCTACCCTCCCTAGCAACCGGGCCAATTTGGTTACCCCATGTGACTCTACCCTCCCTAGCAACCGGGCCAATTTGGTTACCCCATGTGACTCTACCCTCCATAGCAACCGGGCCAATTTGGTTACCCCATGTGACTCTACCCACCCTAGCAACCGGGACAATTTGGTTACCCCATGTGACTCTACCCTCCCTAGCAACCGGGCCAATTTGGTTACCCCATGTGACTCTACCCTCCCTAGCAACCGGGCCAATTTTGTTACCCCAAGTGACTCTACCCTCCATAGCAACCGGGCCAATTTGGTTACCCCATGTGACTCTACCCACCCTAGCAACCGGGACAATTTGGTTACCCCATGTGACTCTACCCTCCCTAGCAACCGGGCCAATTTGGTTACCCCATGTGACTCTACCCTCCCTAGCAACCGGGCCAATTTGGTTACCCCATGTGACTCTACCCTCTCTAGCAACTGGGCCAATTTGGTTACCCCATATGACTCGACCCTCCCTAGCAACCGGGCCAATTTGGTTACCCCATGTAAAAGTGAATTCAATGACATTCATCCCGCGCTCCAAACATACTCGCAGCTGCGAGCGTTGCACGGACACGCAATCTGAACACGCATGTGTGCACGAATCTGGAAGTCCTGTCGTTAGTGCTCTAGTGACAGAAAGTGCGCAAATCACACCCGTATGTCATGTGTGTTTTTAATAAACACATCAAACCCCGTTTCTAAAATTCTGTTCCAATGATGTTCGATATCAGGAAGAAAAAACAGCCATATTTTCCTTCAGATATTTTATCATTTCTTTCTACAGTTAATTAAGTGTTTATTTATGGATACTGTTTTATTTATGTTATTTTACTTTTTGCATTGCTTTGAGAGTTTCCAGATGAAAGTTATAACAATAATCATAATAATACCAATAATAATAATAACAACAGCAATGATAATAATAATAATAATAATAAAAAGAAGAAAATTGGTGCACATCTTCAGATTGAAATGTGGCATTTTTATTTTTTACTTTGTTTATGTTCAAAATAAAATTATATAAGTTGATGAAGTTTTTATATATAAAGTATTTAATTCACTGACTGGATTTCACAAATTTACACATTGCGACATCGCTTAATACATTATACAATTTTATAGATTTTTCAGAAAAATTCAAATATATCGTGATATATATATATACCATTATCGTGATATAAAAT
>JAVLUX010000013.1:45235000-45250000 GCA_032164185.1 Moxostoma hubbsi
ATTTATAATGTGCACTCTTGAGGTTTGTGCACATGTTTGGATTTGACTCCGGTGACCTCTAGTGTTCACTGTAAGTACTGCAACACTCACATGCAGTTTCTCCAGCTCCTCTTTACTCTCTCTCTTCAGCTGCAGGAGAGCGGCCTGGTGCTCTGTCAACACACAAAACAACTTAAGAAGGTTATTTTAACACCCTTTGTCCTGCATCAGGTTCCACTCATGTCCTGCATCGTTTCAATGGGCCTGAAGCCTTTTTCTGGTGTGACATGTGACGACTTCAATTCGATTTCATTGTTGTTGCGTACTCAGAACAGTCAATAAATGTTGGTGTTTCCGCAACTCTCGTCTCGCCGCATCTTATATTGCATTTTTATTTTTAACATGTAACACCCATCCACTGACGTACAGATGCAATCTTATTTTAGTCAAAAAAAAAGTTATATTTGGCCATATACGTTTCCACAGACCTAAAAACTAATAAACGAAATGTTTTCTAATGATATTACTGTTTTAAATCACACTGTCACACTGCTGGCATGCACTAAGACTAATGTTACCTTTGCTTTGGCACTATGTTTATGTGCAGATTTATTTCAGTCCCAATGGGGCTCAATGAGGGCTCGTTGCAGTACCATATTTGACCACAGACTTCCATTGGAAAACCGGAGGGGCGCTGTTGAGCACACTGCAGCACACTCGCCCCACATGCGTGATTATCATCAAAAATACTTTATGATTTTAAAAATAAGATAAAAACTTACACCAGGCCTCCTTTTGAACACATCTGTGGGCAAACAAATGACATTATTGTCAGTTTATGGTGTGGCTGCCCTACCTGTCCATATACACCAGCTGCACCTGGTTATTTGTTTATCATTATAATTGTGTTATTGTGTATTATAATAATAATAAATAATAATAATACAGAATATTTCTAATCATTGTAAGTAAAAGCCTTTATGTCCTTTCTGTAGCATAAACATGCAAGACCCCAAAAAACACCTGAAGTAAGAGTTAAGTACGAGTTTGAGATGGCATGAGGGAAAGGAAACTATCTGTGATTTTTAGGTGAACTGTCTCTTTAAAATCCCTCTGATGTCAAATATCCATATAAGTGAGAGTATGTGAGTTACAACAGCACTAATGAATATCTGATCCGACCGCTCGTGCGTGTGGACTTCAGGCACATCAGTCAAACTGTCCTAGATAAGACGCGTTCAGGCGGAGCTGGATGTACCAGTGCGGCTGGTTTTGTGTTGCCAGTCGTTGCATTACGAGTGATTTAGTGGCTTTGTGTATTTGTGTTCAGTCTCGCAGGGACCGTTGTGTGGTCATACAGACTCAACCATCCCACCTGCTTCAGTGTAGCGCAGTCCGACCTTCTCCTCCGCGTCTTTACATTTGGGGGGTGGCCAGACGGCCTGGAGACGTCCAGGGGTTCGATCATCACCATCTGATGGCGACGTGACCTCACACTGAAGAGAGAGAGAGAGCAGAAATCATTCAAACACTCTTGCTGGTTGTGACGTCACAAACAAGTTTTAAAATAATCAGTCGTTCTTAATGAATGTCCAATTCAATTTATATTCATTAATTACTTACATCATTGAGTAATAGTGCGTCTGTGTGTGTGTGTAAGTGTGTGTGTGTGTGTGTAAGTGTATATGTGAGTGAGTGTGTGAGTGTATATGTGTGTGTGTGTGTGAGTGTGTGTGTGTGCGAGTGTGTGTAAGTGTATATGTGTGTGTGTGTAAGTGTATATGTGAGTGAGTGTGTGAGTGTATATGTGTGTGTGTGTGTGAGTGTGTGTGTGTGTGTGTGTGTGTGTGCAAGTGTGTGTAAGTGTATATGTGTGTGTGTGTAAGTGTATATGTGAGTGAGTGTGTGAGTGTATATGTGTGTGTGTGTGTGAGTGTGTGTGTGTGTGTGTGTGTGTGTGCAAGTGTGTGTAAGTGTATATGTGTGTGTGTGTAAGTGTATATGTGAGTGAGTGTGTGAATGTATATGTGAGTGAGTGTGTGAGTGTATATGTGTGTGTGTGTGTGTGAGTGTGTGTGTGTGTGTGTGTGTGTGCAAGTGTGTGTAAGTGTATATGTGTGTGTGTGTAAGTGTATATGTGAGTGAGTGTGTGAGTGTATATGTGAGTGAGTGTGGGAGTGTGTGTGTGTGCAAGTGTGTGTGTGTGCAAGTGTATACGTGTGTGTGTGTGTGAGTGTATATGTGAGTGTGTGTGTGTGTGTGTAAGTGTGTGTAAGTGTATATGTGAGTGAGTGTGTGTGTGTGTGTGTGTGTGTAAGTGTGTGTAAGTGTATATGTGTGTGTGTGTGTGTGTAAGTGTATATGTGTGTGTAAGTGTATATGTGTGTGTGTGTGTGTGTGTAAGTGTGTGTAAGTGTATATGTGAGTGAGTGTGTGTGTAAGTGTATATGTGTGTGTGTGTGAGAGTGAGTGTGTGAGTGTAAGTGTATATGTGTGTGTGTGTGTGTGTGTGTGAGAGTGAGTGTGTGTGTGTAAGTGTATATGTGTGTGTGTGAGTGTGTGTGTGTGTAAGTGTATGTGTGTGTGTGAGAGTGTGTGTGTGTGTGTGTGTGTAAGTGTGTGTGAGAGTGAGTGTGTGAGTGTAAGTGTATATGTGTGTGTGATAGTGTGTGTTTGTGAGAGTGAGTGTGTGAGTGTAAGTGTATATGTGTGTGTGAGTGTGTGTGTGTGTGTGTGTGTGAGAGTGTGTGTGTGTGAGTGTGTGTGTGTGAGAGTGAGTGTGTGAGTGTTATTGTATATGTGTGTGTGAGTGTGTGTGTGTGTGAGAGAGTGTGTGTTTGTGAGAGTGAGTGTGTGAGTGTAAGTGTATATGTGTGTGTGAGTGTGTGTGTGTGTGTGTGAGTGTGTGTGTGAGAGTGTGTGTGTGTGAGTGTGTGTGTGTGTGAGAGTGTGTGTGTGTAAGTGTATATGTGTGTGTGTGAGAGAGTGTGTGTGAGAGTGTGTGTGTGTGTGTAAGTGTATATGTGTGTGTGTGAGCGTGAGTGTGTGTGTGTGTGTGTGTGTGTGTGTGTAAGTGTATATGTGTGTGAGAGAGAGAGAGAGAGAGAGAGAGAGCCCAAGGAGTAATTTCAGTGAAATAAATGTAGAATATTCCAGACATTATTTGTCATTATTATCTGATGTGTGTTTGAGTGGTTTGTTGTTGTATCCCTACGGCTCTTTGAAATGACTGAAATAATTTAGCGAAGCGATAGAGAGCCGTTAATCGGTGAAGAATTACCGCACACCTTAAAACGTCCGTCAACCAATCAGAATCAAGCATTCAACGGACCTGTGGTATATGACTGAATAATTAATGACTGAATAATTAATGACTGAATAATTAATGACTGATGATGACGTCTCGTCTAATCAGAGAGCAAGAAATCTAAAAAAACACAAACTAAACTAAAAAATAATATTGGAATATATTTTTATATCAATAATAATATTATATTGGAAAAAAGGCAAATATTATTTTATTTTTATGACCCCATTTGCAAGTAAATGTATCTTTAAATTATGATGATGATTATAGTTATTTGTGATACATATTCTAACCTCTGTGGGACTCTTGACGTCAGAGACGGGAGGTTTACTCGACTGTCTCTCAAAGATCGACCTCAGCAGCTCTTTCTCACTTTTCTTTTTCCTCTTCACCGCATCCAGATCCAGCGACACATCGACAGAGTCCTTCTTCATGGGTTTAAAACCGAATAACTTGGACTTCAAGGCGTCGAAGGATGAATCTGCTGAAAGTGTTGAAGCGTTGCTGCTGTCATGTTGTGAGACGCTCGCAGACGCTCCGTCCTGTCCTGCGTTCGGGTCACCGACGTCCTCTTTTGAGTTCCCTTCATTCTGGGTGGCTTCGGTGACCGTCGATTTCTGCGACCGCCTGTCGGTTTCGGCTAACGTTTTCGGTTCCCTTTTCTTTTTTGGAATGGTGGCGCTGGTTAGCTGTTCCAGTTTGGCTTTGTTGACATGTTGTTTAAGGCTCAGGAGAGCTCGGTCCGTGTCCCTCTGTTTGATTTCAGAAACGGTTTCCCTCTCGTCTCCAACCGCCCCTTTCTTCAACACCCGTAGACCGCTGAACAGGGCGGGCAGCTGGTATCGCTCGCTGGAGGTCACCGCAGTGAGTCTAGAGGTTTTCGGGGAGGACAGGGCATCTGTGGTGACGGGCGTGTCCTGTTTGGTGTCTTTTGTAGGAGCGGAAAGAGCCGCTGGCATGCTGCCAATTGGGGACTTTCCCAAAACCGTCTCCGGAAGACTCTTTGTCTCCGGTTGCGTCCTTGAGCCCGAGTCTGGAGACGTTGGACTCAAGAAATCACCTTTTGGAGACTCCGGAGACGCTGGGTCCGTCCCCAGATTCCCTTCTTCACTGTGCGACCGTTGATCACCTGAAATTGGCGGGACATCTGAATCATTGATGACAGGTGGAGAAGCAGGTGGAGGTGTGCGCAGAGGTGCTACTCGTCTCAAGCCGCTGTAGTCGTTATGCACACCCGGACCGGAGACGTCCTTGGCGGTGTGGCTTTCGTTAGTCGCTACCTCTGAGCTCAAGTCTCCTCGTCCTGTCTCAAAGCATCGGGACGGTGGTTCAGTCGAAGTCTCCGACGGAGAAGAGGAGCGGTCCGGCGACGTGCTGGTTCCTCCGTGTGATCCCGCTCTGGTCAGAATTGATACGTCTTCGAGCGATCGCTCAACGAGACTCTCGGGCAGCTTAAAGTCCTCCGCAGATACTTCACGACCGCCGTCACAAACAGCCGGCTGATTTATATCCATTATTGTGCCGTCGTCCTTTTCGAAACAGACCGACTCCTCTTTAAGTTCCCCCTGGATGCTCGTCTCCTCCTCGTCCTCATCAATATACGTTTCCACTCTCGTTACCTGCACAAGACACGGATCTGCCATATGATCAGAGGACATACACGACGGCCTCTCTGCATCCAGATCAGGCGAATAAAGGCGTCCATTAGACGAGTCAATGTCCTCCTCTTCTTCTTCAGACGCGATCGAACCATTTCCAGATCTTGCGCTCAACGGATGTGCCACAGCAGTATCAGCGTCCAGAGGGATTTCAGCGTCGCCGCGGCTAACGGGATGTACATCCACGGCATTGTCAGGAAATGTGTGGTATGATGTGAGCACAGCTGTACCAGGCGAGTCTGACATCAAAAGCTTAGTGTGGAGAGGACTAGCGGGAGGTTTGTCCTCACTCTCCATGTTGTCGTCAACACTATAAAGTGAAATCCAACACAGGACAGCTCTTACATGCTAGCACATGCTCCATCTCTACCTTCCCGTGTTTCCTCGCTCTCTCTCTCGCTCCAGGAGGGATCTGTTATAATGCTGTGAGACTCTACCACCCTTTAAACTCTCTGGAAACACTTCTCGGCTCTGGAACGTTCTCCAATGACAAGTTTAGCATGTTGTTCAGCTCCCTTAGTAAAAAGCAGCACGTTCTGCGAGTATATAATCTCTCCAAGAAACCTTAAAGAGTCTAAAGTGACTCAAAGTCCAGGCAGCAGCTGGACAAACTCCCGCCGCATTCCCATGTTTATCTGTGCGAGAACAGTCCCAAACCGTTTCCAGATTGTGGCAACTTCCTGCGCTTCTCCCGAGGGCTTGTTTCAACAGGAGAGAGTTCGGCGCTCCTTTGAGGGGTGTGTTGAGAGAAAAAGGTTGAGTTCCCTTTAACCACTCCCTCTGTGTCTGTTCACCCTGAGCGCTGTACACCTGACGGGACATTTACCTGCAAGTGTCCTATTACTCATTATGTGAGGAACAGATTCAGCGTCTCACCTACTCTGTCTGTCTCACTGCCTCTCTCTCTCTCTAATCCCAGCTCGGGTGAGGTCACTGGCCACACCTCTCGGTTGCCATGGCACTGACCTGTAGTGTCGTGTGTGTGCGTATAAGAGAGAAGGTTTTGCAGACTACTTCAGTCAGATGTTACAGATATAAAGTTATAAAAAGCTTTTTCTATTTAGAATTTTGATCAAATCAATGGGGGAATTGTATTCCACAATTGAAACCCCATGACAGTCTTATTACATTTTTGTTTGTTATAGAAAAAAGAAAAAAGTAGCAAATTATGGAATTTGTTTGTTTTTTCTTATAAATGTTTTGTGTGTGTATAAAACACCTCTTTACATTGCAAAAGATGCAGAAAAATCTTAAATAAAAGCAATGAATTTTTGATTTGATTTTTGCTTTAAAACATCAATCTCTTTAAATGGCAAAATGGTGCATAAAAATACAAAAAATACAAAAATGTAAAAAAAAAATTTTTTTTAATTAAATAAATTTAAAAAAATTAAAAAATTACAAAAAAAAATAAAATACAAAAAATACATTTTTTAAAAAAAAATACAAAAAATACAAAAAAATTAAAAATATATATTTTTAATTTTTTTTTAATAAATTACAAAAAAAATTAAAAAAATTAAAAAATAAAAAAAAAATTAAAAAATGTAAAAAAAATTAAAAATACAAAAAAATGTAAACAAATTTAAAATGTAAAAAATAAAAAAAAATAAAAAATGCGCTGAGAACTTTTTATTTTATTTTTTAGAAATAATATATATATATATATATATATATATATGGCCTGTCAATCGATTACAATTTTTAATTGAATTAATTACATGGTGTCCCGATTAATTCATCGTGATTAATCGCATATAAAAATATTTGCTGAGAAAGCCCCTCATATAACAATAATTCAATATATAATGATGAAATAATTATACATAGTTACCTTAAAATAATTAAAAATTATATATATATATTCAGATAATTAAAATGCATTACATTCTTGTAGCAGAAGAGTTCATCATTGATAAGACAAAAAGCTGCTTTAGAATACAATGTATTGTTTACTATCATATTATTGATCATAAGTCAATCATTGACCCACAGTTCACAGCAATCCATTACACAAGTGAATTTATCAATCAGTTGGAGATTTATTATGAGGATTGTTTAAGGATGAACACCTGCGTCAGACGTGCTTGTGTAGCATCTCGGGTGCGTTGCATCATAAACATACATTATTAGGTCACTGTGTGAAGTTAAATATAGTTTAATACTCAATCTTTAAACACATCTTGAGATCTCTTAGTTCAGATTTGCGCTCCATCAAGTGTTTTGAACACAAGAATGTAACGCATGTTTGTGTTGTTCTGCTGAAGTGTTTCTTCACTGTATAAACTGTGTGTTGCTCATACAGCTGAAGTTTCACTTACTGCCCCCTGGAGTAAACAGGTGGTACTACAAGCATTTCTCAGGAATCTTCCTTATTACGGTCCGGGGGCGATTAATGGCGTTAACGTTTTTAACAAGTTACATTTATCTGAATTAACGTATTAAATCGACAGTCCTAATATACATACATATATATATATATAATCATTTTAAACTGGAAAAGGTGCCGAAAAATAAATGCACTCTGGGAAGTTTTGTTTGTTTGTTGTAAATGCCAGACTGTTGGTGCATCAGAAATATTTGTCATGATTTTAATTGTGCTGATTCTCCAATTATGCTAATTAACTGATTGAGGTCAAGTCCATACGAACACGTTTTCATTTGCAAATGCGTTCACTGTGCTACGCCTGTTGTCCGTACTAGAACAGCTTTGTCCTCCCGCGAAACACCTTGATGTGGTCTTTCATTCTGTCTTGTTTTCCTTTTAAATGCAGATTTAAAGCTTTATTGTGTCGTCACCAAGCGCCTGACCTCATTAATACCTGCGTGGGCGCTTCTGAGCTGCTCTCATGTAAGAGAGACTAAAGGATGTTACATTCAGAAGATTACATTAACTGAAGCTTCACTGTTGCACTTAATGATAATCAGAGTTTCATTCATAAAATCAAATCGATAAATAACAATAATCGCTCTGGATGAGTTCGGGACACGTCTATTGTTACTGAGAGGCAAAAGAACTGCAACAATGGGTTCCATTATCTCCCCAAACCACCACTAATCCGAGTCAAACCATCAAGTCAAACCAGTAAGACCAGATATCATCAGTGTTCAAACTATTCGTACCGCTGGCGAGATGACCCTTTAAAGACGTTATATGTGTAACAGCCCGACTCCAGCTCTATGATGTGTGATGGGTCAGACCCGCCGGGTGGGTGTAGGTGCAGTTCTCGAGGTGGGCGGGGCTGAGTGCAGTGTGGGGATTAAATATGTGCCACACCCGTGTAATCTGCTCTCTGATCAGGTGCAGTTGTCACGGGTGTGTCGCATCATGACGGAATGCTGCAATTTAACGATAAACACACACATAAATCCTCTTATTAAACGTGTGTCTGTGTGTGAGTGTGTGTATGTGTGTGTATGTGTGTGAGTGTGTGTGTGTGTGTGAGTGTGTGTGAGTGTGTGTGTGTGTGTGTGTGAGATTGTGTGTGTGTGTGTGTGTGTGTGAGAGAGTGTGTGTGTGTGTGTGTGTGTGAGTGTGTGTGTGTGTGTGTGTGTGTGAGTGTGTGAGTGTGAGTGTGTGTGTGAGTGTGTGTGTGTGAGAGTGTGTGTGTGTGTGTGTGTGTGAGTGTGTGTGTGTGAGTGTGTGTGTGTGTGTGAGTGTGTGTGAGTGTGTGTGTGTGTGTGTGTGAGATTGTGTGTGTGTGTGTGTGTGTGTGAGAGAGTGTGTGTGTGTGTGTGTGTGTGAGTGTGTGTGTGTGTGTGAGTGTGTGAGTGTGTGTGTGAGTGTGTGTGTGTGTGTGTGTGAGAGTGTGTGTGTGTGTGTGTGTGTGAGTGTGTGTGTGTGAGTGTGTGTGTGTGAGTGTGTGTGTGAGTGTGTGTGTGTTTGAGTGTGAGTGTGTGTGTGTGTGAGAGTGTGTGAGTGTGTGTGTGTGTGTGTGTGTGTGTGTGAGAGTGTGTGAGTGTGTGTGTATGAGTGTGTGTGTGTGTGTGAGTGTGTGTGTGTGAGTGTGTGTGTGTGTGTGTGAGAGTGTGTGTCTGTGAGTGTGTGTGTGTGTGTGTGTGAGTGTGTGTGTTTGAGTGTGAGTGTGTGTATGTGTGTGTGAGAGTGTGTGTGTGTGAGAGTGTGTGTGTGTGAGTTTGTGTGAGAGTGTGTGTGTGTGAGTGTGTGTGTGAGTGTGTGTGAGTGTGTGTGTGTGTGTGTGTGTGTATGTGTGTGTGAGAGTGTGTGAGTGTGTGTATGTGTGTGAGTGTGTGTGAGTGTGTGTGTGAGAGTGTGTGTGAGAGTGTGTGTCTGTGAGTGTGTGTGTGTGTGTGTGTGTGTGTGTGTGTGTGTGTGTGTGTGTGTGTGTGTGTGTGCGCACTTAGCTATACTTTGGGGACACATTTGTACCCAGAAGTGAGAAAAATCGGACAAAATATCCCTTTGGGGACGTCCTGGGACGTCCACAGTAGACAAACAATACATACAAAAATAAATAAAAACAAATTCTCCCTTTTTCTCCCCAATCTGGAACGCCCAATTCCCAAAGCGCTCCGAGTCCTCGTGGTGTTGTAGTGACTCGCCTCAATCCGGGTGGCGGAGGACGAATCTCAGTTACCTCCACATGGAACATAGCGCGTGTGGAGGCTTCACGCTATTCTCCACGGCATCCACGCACAACTCACCACACGCCCCACCGAGAGCAAGAACCACATTATAGTGACCACGAGGAGGTTACCCCATGTGACTCTACCCTCCCTAGCAACCGGGCCAATTTGGTTACCCCATGTGACTCTACCCTCCCTAGCAACTGGGCCAATTTGGTTACCCCATGTGACACTACCCTCCCTAGCAACCGGGAAAATTTGGTTACCCCATGTGACTCTACCCTCCCTAGCAACCGGGCCAATTTGGTTACCCCATGTGACTCTACCCTCCCTAGCAACCGGGAAAATTTGGTTGCTAAGGAGACACTGACTGGAGTCACTCAGCACGCCCTGGATTCAAACTTGTGACTCCAGGTGTGATAATCAGCGGCAATACTCGCTGAGATACCCAGACCCCCAATTGGAAGGATTTTTATAATTCTAATAGTGTAAAAAGACTTCTTTTAGGGTTCTAGTAATTCTAGTTAACTTTATGGTGTGATTTAGATAGCGGAGTAAATGTGTGCGTGCGCATTTTCTCTTTGTCCTGTTTTACTCACTGCTATTCCCAATTTTGGGTAATATGGCGTGTCACTGATGATGTCATCCTCTGGCGGTGTAATTCTCAGGAAGTTCAGGTGATCCGGTCTGCTGGGGCGACACAGAGGATTCTGGGAAATAGACTCGTCTCCATCCAGCATCCAGACCTCATCAGGACGCAACGGAGGCGCTTCTACAAGACAGAGAGGAAACAAGGTGAAACGATTTCGTTCTTGTAGACCAGCAAAATTCACGAGTAAAAAATAGTGCAACCGAATGTTGGACTAATCCTCAGTTTAAAAAAAACACTTATTTTATACTTATTTTAGAACCATTTCTACATTTATTAAAAGAAAACATAAATATGTACATCACATGTTTCCGAGTTTTCAAAATCCCTGCACACATTTGGACAACATCAGTGATGTTTGGGGTCATTTTGATGTATTACTAAAGTATCCCACACTTTTATGCCCTAACATTTGTTTTTCTCTATTAGAGAGCTTTCATGAGCTTTTGGTCCCCTTTCAGTGTGTCAGAGAATGCAGGACCCAAAAGCCAAAAAATTAAAGATTGAAAAAACATGCACTACACATGTGTCCCTCTACCCTCCCTAGCAACTGGGCCAATTTGGTTACCCCATGTGACTCTACCCTCCCTAGCAACTGGGCCAATTTGGTTACCCCATGTGACTCTACCCTCCCTAGCAACTGGGACAATTTGGTTACCCCATGTGACTCTACCCTCCCTAGCAACTGGGCCAATTTGGTTACCCCATGTGACTCTACCCTCCCTAGCAACCGGGACAATTTGGTTACCCCATGTGACTCTACCCTCCCTAGCAACCGGGCCAATTTGGTTACCCCATGTGACTCTAATCTCCCTAGCAACTGGGCCAATTTAGTTACCCCATGTGACTCTAATCTCCCTAGCAACCGGGACAATTTGGTTACCCCATGTGACTCTACCCTCCCTAGCAACCGAGCCAATTTGGTTACCCCATGTGACTCTAATCTCCCTAGCAACTGGGCCAATTTGGTTATCCCATGTGACTCTACCCTCCCTAGCAACTGGGCCAATTTGGTTACCCCATGTGACTCTACCCTCCCTAGCAACCGGGCCATTTTGGTTGCCCCATGTGACTCTACCCTCCCTAGCAACTGGGACAATTTGGTTACCCCATGTGACTCTACCCTCCCTAGCAACTGGGACAATTTGGTTACCCCATGTGACTCTACCCTCCCTAGCAACCAGGACAATTTGGTTACCCCATGTGACTCTAATCTCCCTAGCAACTGGGCCAATTTGGTTACCCCATGTGACTCTACCCTCCCTAGCAACCGGGACAATTTGCTTACCCCATGTGACTCTACCCTCCCTAGCAACCGGGCCAATTTGGTTACCCCATGTGACTCTAATCTCCCTAGCAACTGGGCCAATTTGGTTACCCCATGTGACTCTAATCTCCCTAGCAACCGGGACAATTTGGTTACCCCATGTGACTCTACCCTCCCTAGCAACCGGGCCAATTTGGTTACCCCATGTGACTCTAATCTCCCTAGCAACTGGGCCAATTTGGTTACCCCATGTGACTCTACCCTCCCTAGCAACCGGGCCAATTTGGTTACCCCATGTGACTCTAATCTCCCTAGCAACCGGGACAATTTGGTTACCCCATGTGACTCTACCCTCCCTAGCAACCGGGCCAATTTGGTTACCCCATGTGACTCTACCCTCCCTAGCAACCAGGCCATTTTGGTTGCCCCATGTGACACTACCCTCCCTAGCAACCGGGCCAATTTGGTTGCCCCATGTGACTCTACCCTCCCTAGCAACCGGGCCAATTTGGTTGCTAAGGAGACCTGACTGGAGTCACTCAGCACGCCCTGGATTCAAACTTGTGACTCCAGGTGTGATAGTCAGCGTCAATACTAGGGTTATGTATCGCACCCTTGGCCCCGCCCACTGATGCACAGTTCAAGAGAGGAGGTCTTGTGTAACAAACTATTCCTGAACACCAAAGGGGAGCCATCTGGACTATTTTTACTTATTCTGTATATACACATGCACTACACAGACTCTTTGACCACTGCCATGTATCTCCCAGCTTTTAAAAGATACGGTGTCAAGTTACAACAAAGGAGATGCCGTTCTCTTTCATTCCGCTGCTGCCTCTTGTCGTTATGAGCATTGTGGATGCGTTCTTTCACACACCTGCGCTATTTGTAATTGTTAGTATATGGTGACCTGATGGACGTCTTGACTGTTTCGATGTGTTTCCACCCCAGTGCGCCTCAGTGCATCAATGTGCATCATTTTACCCTGATTTGGACTATGTATGTGTGGTTTGTCAGCTCATATCAGCGTGGATTGCGTGTGAGTCAGTCATTATCTGATTCAAGCTTTGCAAAGGATCTGTTATTGAAGATTGGGGCAGTTAAACACTCTATTGGACCCGATCACAAACCGTGAGTAAACTGTTTAGCTAACGCTGCTTGCGATGAACAGTTTAATATATTCGGATGCAATGTGTTGGATGTGCGTTATGTGCAACCCCTGAAATATAGTTTTATAATGTTGTGGTGCTTGTTCATTCTCTTCCGATTGAGTTTCAAATATGGCTGATTTTGAGCCAATCAGAACAGTGGGCGTTTACATTGAAGTTTTAAGGAGGTGCTTAGACCAAAACAGAGTGTTTCAGACAGAAGGCCGGAGACAGGGTGGAAAATCATCTTATATTACTCAATTATGCAAACATCGTTACTAACATTATCTGTGGACCTCAAGGAAGATAATACAATTATATAAACAATAAATAGCATTTCATTACCCCTTTAAAGACACAAAATGAGCTTTCAAACAGTATTATATAAATATAAATTGCCATACATGTTTGAATAAAAAGATTGTTTAGAAGGGACACATTAAGTACAGTAAGCATTGCATTAACGCAAAAAAACGTATTGAATTTGAGTAATTAATCTTATTTTAATATGTTGGGGTCAAACATAAAAGTTGTCGCCCAAATTTAAACACAACTCGAGGGTTAATGTTCATTTGTGGAAAGCCAACATGTTATAAAGACTTTCTATAAGAACATATGTTGGTCATTCAGTACCGCCGCTCCCTATAAGCAGACTACACAGTCTGCGTAGGGCACCAGCTCTGTAGGGGGCACCAGCTTACCCGAGGTGGGTACCATAAAGTCCAGCGGCTGCCCTTACTCGCACATTATACGTTATTCAAGGAGCTGAAAGCAGTTCGGAACACAGACGATCGCTTCACACTCATATTCAAATATTTGTCATATTTTCAAATAAAATAAAAATGTCACAAATGTCAATCTTTTTTTCCCAAACTATTATCAATTTTCTTTCAATTCGGGCCAATGAAGTGATGCTTATTTTTTGTCTGCATCCAATAAATTATTCAAAAATACATTACAAATGCAATTCACACAAAACTGTTACTTGAATACACCTCTTCTATGACGAACATGTAACAAGCGTCACGTCATTGACCCGAAATGAAAGAACATTGATAATAGTTTGGGAAAAAACGATTGAACACTTTTGTTGATTATAAAATAATGAGGCATGGGTCAGCGACGTCATGCTTCTGTTTTTGCCCACATCTAATAAATTATTCAATAATACATTACAAATGCAATTCACACAAAACAATTCTATGACGGACATGTTTTCAAGAGTTCAAAGTCATTTTGATATTTTAATGTAAATGCACATTTTGGTCGTTTGGTGCAACCATGAGAAAACCTCTAGATATTCTTGACTTATACTTTTACTATTTTTCACCTTGTAAAATATGCTTGAAAACTGTTTTGATATTAATGATGAAGTTGTGTTCAATCTCATGTGTGCAAGGTAATGTGAGTGCAGCGTAGTTCTAGCGGGAAGACTAGCAGCTGTACATTAGCTGGGTAACTCCTCGCCAATCACATGTCAGCCTTTGCTTTATACAGTAAGTCCGCTCACTATCACATTGCTGTTACAGTGTGCTAACACGGCAACCCACCCCACCACCACATGTTTAGCCCCGTCCTGCACGAGTGTAGGCTCATCGCCCCCGCCTCCTATCTCCGATAGGATATGACGCTTCCAAGTACAACTTCCTGGGACCGCCGGACGGGGCCAACGCCAAAGAGAGACACTCCTGTTTTATATTCATCGAATAAATGTCTTTTGACTGTTTGACGGTTGCACCACAAGACATTTTTAAAGTCGTTATTTATGCATTTATTTCATACAAAATGCTATAAATGTGTAAAAACAACATGAAAGATTACATGCGTACGAACTTGACTCAAGTGTTTACATTTACATGTATGCATTTGGCAGACGCTTTTATCCGAAGTGACTTACAGTGCACTTATTACAGGGACAATCCCCCCGGAGCAACCTGGAGTTAAGTGTCTTACTCAAGGACACAATGGTGGTGACTGTGGGGATCGAACCAGCAACCTCCTGATTACCAGTTGAGTGCTTTAGCCCACTACACCACCACCAAAGTGACTTACAGTGCACTTATTACAGGGACAATCCCCCCGGAGCAACCTGGAGTTAAGTGTCTTACTCAAGGACACAATGGTGGTGACTGTGGGGATCGAACCAGCAACCTCCTGATTACCAGTTGAGTGCTTTAGCCCAGTACACCACCACCAAAGTGACTTACAGTGCACTTATTACAGGGACAATCCCCCCGGAGCAACCTGGAGTTAAGTGCCTTGCTCAAGGACACAATGGTGGTGGCTGTGGGGATCGAACCAGCAACCTCCTGATTACCAGTTATGTGCTTTAGCCCACTACACCACCACCACTCCACACTTTTATCCAAAGTGACTTACAGTGCACTTATTACAGGGACAATCCC
>JAVLUX010000013.1:45255000-45275000 GCA_032164185.1 Moxostoma hubbsi
TGGGATGTTTGGACGACAAAGGTGACAGGACAGGAGACATGCACTGAAGACTGTTTGTCACGGGATGAGCCACACCGAAGACCCCAGCGAGAGAGCTGGATGTGGGGCTTCTGGTCCAGGACCGAAGGTGTGAAGTTCTAGATCTGGCATCAATAGGGGATGATAGTGGTAGCCTCATAGTTTCTGATGACCTGTTCTTCTCTTCTTGTCCTCCCGGTTGGCTGCGGGTACGGCCACGTTCTCCTCTTAGTAAAGCACATGATGGTTTCGCAAACTCCAAACAGAGCTGATTATCAATCTCAGACAGCTCGGTGCAAAGGTCCATTTCGGTCTCAAAACAACGAGGCTCCTCCACGTAATCCCAGCCGTCGTGGGCGAAGTGTAAGTGTTCGTCCATGGGAAGAAGAGGTTGGCTGGATGCGCTGACGTACGAGCCCGATCCTGGCGCGTCCGGTCCACGGATGGAGGACGGTTCCTCGGTGATGGCCGCAGGTGTTATTCTCTGCATCTTCTTCTTCATCTTGCTCTGTAAGAACTCGTCCGCACCGTCCGTCTTCTTAGAACCCAGTTTCTTCAACTTGCGAGCCCTGGAGGCCGCTCTCTTATTCTCAGGGGACGGCGGAAGCGCACGTCGCAGGTTACTACCGCCATGTCCTTCAAGCTTCCCGTCCTGGTTGCCCATCCTGAGTCTGTCTGCGCAGTCACTGCATAAAGACAGGACGTCCGTCAGCAGGAGGACATGTTCTGCAGTCAGGCATCCTTCTGTCGCCTCGCAGGGATGGACGATTTCCTCTGCTGATTTGGAAGACTGGCGTCTTTGTTTGGGCCCGGCGGGGTCTTCATTCCTCTGGTCACGCTGATGACCGTACAGAGGCCGTGCTTCACGAAGGGCATGCCCACCGCGTGAGTAACCTCGAGACCTCTCGGTTGGGAAGTACAGACTGGTGAAACACAACTCCTGGATGGGTTTGTACAGACGCAGCACTGTGTGTGTGCCTTCCATTATTGGACCTGATTTAATTAATTACACACTTAAGTTAAGTTGCCAGTTGTCTCTCGGGTCTCGTCTCGAGTCTGGGACGTCCCGGGAGAGACTGACGGCCCGGGTGTTCATCACCTGACCGATCGAAGGCCTGTCGGAATGGAGAAGTCTGTTAATCCAACACACAGACTCTTATGTAGAATGACTCAATGACATGTGAATAGACAGACAATCAAATTAAACTCTATTACCAGCCGGACTGCAACTCTTTGCCAGACATATTTCTGATGAACCGTGGAGATGTTTTGGCAAACTATTCATGCATATTGATGTAAACTAACAGAGGGTCTATTGATGATGTCTTTCAGCTGAAGCCTTTGAACTGTTTGCATGAATTACAACATCAATAGACTGATCATTTGAATAACCACTTGCGTGACTATAGCAACACATTATTACAGCTTTATAACAATTCAACCATCAGTTCCACTTTACTGAGCTTTTAATAACATAAGAGTGTCATTATTGTAAAGCACAACATCAGTGTTGTATGTGCAGACTATCAGAGCATAATCAATAATCTGCACTATATTCAGCATCATTGATTATGCAGAAAGTTATTTGTGCTCTGCTGCATCACTGTTACTTTAAATATTCACTGCATTTCTCACAGTCATGTGATCAGTTTCTGTGCAACAATATTTCCTTCGATGTTACTAAAGTATCATTATAATTACTGCATCATCTGAGCTTCTCACATCTGTAATAAAACACTATATACATTTATTTCTGTTAATCCTCTTACAGATGATAGATGCAGAGGGTCTTACCCGCATTCACACGTGATTTAAGCCTGTGATCAATGTGACACGTGTGTGTTTAATTGTAATAATGATGTGTTGTATGAAGTTAAAGCGTTTCTCACCCATCTGAGGTGCATGACAGCTCTGTGTCTCCTCTACAGCGGAATAAAAGTGTGATCTGGAGGACAGCGCTCTCACCCAGTGATTGACAGGTGTAAAGACCAATCGGAGACAGCAGCATTGGTTATGCGCCTGTGATTGGTGCATTTTGGAACGGTCCCGCCCCTCTAAAGGAGATCATGAGGGAGAGCAGCAGCGCTGCGGACACTCAGCTGCAGAATATCTGAACACACACACACACTCACACACACACACTGTCACACACACACACACACACATACACATACTCACACACACTCATACACACACTGTCACACACACATACACATACTCACACACACACACACACACACACACACACACACACTGTCACACACACACACACACACATACACATACTCACACATACTCACACACACTCATACACACACTGTCACACACACACATACACACTGTCACACACACACACACACACACACACACACACTCACTCACTCACACACACTCACATACTCTCTCACACACAATCACACACACACTGTCACACACACACACTCTCACACACACACGCACACACACACACTCACACACACTGTCACACATCACACACACTCTCACACACACACACACAAACACACACACTCACTCACTCACACACACACACACACACACACTCACTCACTCTCTCACACACACACACACACATACACTCACACACACACTCACACACACACACACACACACACTCACTCACTCACTCTCACACACACACACACACACACACACACACACTCACTCACTCACTCACTCTCACATACACACACACACACACACACACACACTCTCTCACACACACACACACACACACACACACACACACAGCAACGTAAATTTAAAGGGGAGTGTTAATAAATAATTGTAAAATCTATCTATGATATTTCTAGCCATTTTACATGCACATGTTTCCAGCCACGATCATATTTGTCAAATCAAATCACTTTATTGTCACATGACCATGTACACGAGTGCAACAGCAGGTGAAAGTCTTGTGTGCAACATATCAGTCATGACAGTGACGAGACATATAACAATTACAATAAACAACATATTTACACAATTTACATATCAAATGTACACATACACAACACAATACTAATATACAATGTACAGTAAACAATACACATTTTATCAAGAAAATTCACATAATTTCTTTGGTATGATGGCAAAAATCATATTCTTGATAATTTCTGTATTTTTTTTAATGTAAAAATATAAAAAAAATCCTTAAAACAAGATCAGTTTGACGGATCTTGTTTTATAAACAGCACTGCATGAGATATTTGGGTTTTTCAGAGAATGTATTTTTAACATGTGTTTTGTGTTTCTGGACTGACAGAGATTTTATAGTCAAGTGAACTAATCTACCAGTACTGAAGAAGTAATCCAAAGTATTTAGATTACATTATTGACGTTGAGTAATCTAATGGAATACGTTACAAACTACATTTGACAGCATGTAATCTGTAATCTGTACTGGAATATATTTAAAAAGTAATCCTCCCAACCCTGTCTGTCTGTCTGTCTGTCTGTCTGTCATCTATCTGTCTGTCTGTCTGTCTGTCATTTATCTGTCTGTCTGTCTGTCTGTCATTTATCTGTCTGTCTGTCATCTATCTGTCTGTCTGTCTATCTGTCTACCAATCTATCTGTCTGTCTGTCAGTCTATTTATCTATCTATCTATCTGTCTGTCTGTCTGTCTATCTGTCTGTATCTATCTGTCTGTCATCTATCTGTCTGTCTGTCTGTCTGTCATCTATTTTCTGTGTATCTGTCGGTCTGTCTATCTGTCTGTCTGTCATCTATCTGTCTGTCTATCTATCTGTCTGTCATCTATCTGTCTGTCTGTCATCTATTTTCTGTCTGTCTGTCTGTCATCTATTGTCTGTCTGTCTGTCTGTCTGTCTGTCTATATGTCTGTCTGTCTGTCTGTCTATCTGTCTATCTGTCTATCTGTCTGTCTGTCTGTCTGTCTGTTTCCATTGTGGTGAGGATGGACTCATTGCTTCTGTGTGTAATGACGAGCCAAATCCTTCACTAGTAGCGAGCAAGATGAGGCAGTTATAGGACAGCCAGTATATTTCTGACTCTTTAAACAAGATGTTGTTGTGGAGGAACGCACGAGGGCATGTAGGCTTAGTTCCACTGACCAATCCTGCTCTGTTCCTATACCAAAGCGGCTGGTTGGAGCCAAGTGTGTACAGAAGGCACAGATTGACACTGGGTCTCAAGTGTCCACAATTTCTCCATTTTCATGAGCAGAAACATAAATCCCCTGAACAATCTGCCAGAAGTGGAAGGACTTCCGGAAGAGTGTACACTGGTGTGTTTGTCTGCCGCTGCCCTCCGGCTTCTTTTCAATGTCTTTAGATGCTTTTTTAATGGCCTTTTGTAGGAGCTCCCTTTTATAGACAACCTTATGGACTATTTACTTTTTAGTTTGTTTGAAATCTACACTACACCGCCAGTCTGTGACTTCAGGATGAGGAGGAGGTGTTGCCACTGTTTAAAGGCAGTATGCTGCCTATGGACATGTATCCCAGTTTTGAGGTTCACTTATTAAAGATTGGCATCTTGGGTCCTGCTTTCTGTGCACTTGTGTACAGACCTCCCAGATTTCTCTCTGGACTGGTGTCTCGTGTTGACAGACTCCTGATTCTTGGGGATTTTAATATTCACGTATGTTGTCCATCAATAAGCTTCGGGCCTCATGACGTTTTTAAATGAGCGTTTAGCAAACTATCAGAGAGCTGTGATGGAAGCGAAAGCTAAATATTTCTCTACATTAATCTCTGATAACGCCAATCGACTAAATGTTTTGTTCGAAACAATTGATTCTGTTTTAAACCCAACTAGTAATGCTTTTCTGGACGCCGCCCAAGAGACCTGTGAAACACTTTTTTATTGGGGATTTTCTCTCCATTTTCCTCCCCAATTTGGAACGCCCAATTCTGAATGTGCTCTAAGTCCAATCCGGGTGGCGGAGGACGAATCTCAGTTGCCTCCGCGTCTGAGACCATCAATCCGCGCATCTTATCACTTGACATGTTGAGTGCGTTACCATGGAGACGTAGCGCGTGTGGAGGCTTCACGCTATTCTCCGTGGCATCCGCGCACAACTCACCATTACCCCATGTGACTCTACCCCCCCTAGCAACCGGGCCAATTTGGTTACCCCATCTAACTCTACCCTCCCTAGCAACCGGGCTAATTTGGTTACCCCATGTGACTCTACCCTCCCTAGCAACAGGGTCAATTTGGTTGCTAAGGATATCTGACTGGAGTCAATCACCACACGCCCCACCAAGAGCGAGAACCACATTACAGTGACCACGAGGAGGTCACCCCATGTGACTCTACCCTCCCTAACAACCGGGCTAATTTGGTTACCCCATGTGACTCTACCCTCCCTAACAACCGGGCTAATTTGGTTACCCCATGTGACTCTACCCTCCCTAACAACCGGGCTAATTTGGTTACCCCATGTGACTCTACCCTCCCTAACAACCGGGCTAATTTGGTTACCCCATGTGACTCTACCCTCCCTAGCAACAGGGCCAATTTGGTTGCTAAGGATATCTGACTGGAGTCAATCACCACACGCCCCACTGAGAGCGAGAACCACATTATAGCGACCACGAGGAGGTTACCCCATGTGACTCTACCCTCCCTAGCAACCGGCCCAATTTGGTTACCCCATGTGACTCTACCCTCCCTAGCAACCGGGCCAATTTGGTTACCCCATGTGACTCTACCCTCCCTAGCAACCGGGCCAATTTGGTTGCTAAGGAGACCTGGCTGGAGTCACTCAGCACGCCCTGGATTCAAACTCATGACTCCAGGTGTGATAGTCAGCAGCAATACTCACTGAGATACCAAGAACCCCCCTGTGAAACATTTGAAAACTTCTTTACTCACAAACTTGAGCAGATTAAAGATGCAATTGTACCTTCACAATTTGATCAACCACTAATTCCTTCCCCATCCAGCTCCCTGATTCACTTTGAATCAGTTACATCAGCACAGTTAGCAAATGTGGTCTAGATGAAGTGTTCCAGTTACAAGCTGGATATTCTTTGTAAAGTCATATATCGTGAACAGAAAACTCCCCAATACTGTAACCCTTTCACAATATCAACCCACATATTAAAACAATGGCCATATAGAAATGTCATGTTTACTTAGGAATGCATTTATGTAAATGTAATTTTTACATCTGTAGATCTGACCGATTAAACGTGTGCTCCTGTCCTCACAACTGATGACGGCTGAATGCTGTTGCATGCACCATTGGGCGTTGTTAAACTCACCGCTGATTGCTGAGGCTCGCGCTTGCGAAACTGAGTGTAAAGCGGGTTACGATGGGCAAGGAGGAGGCGAGAACCGGCTTGTCAACATAAATAATGTTTAATAAGAACTTAAACCAAAACACTCAAACATAAACACATACAGGGCATCCACCCATAATTTTCTCTCTCTCTCGAACCGTCGTCATCGGCTGCCTTTATCCCTCGCGCGCCCCATCAGGCCGATTGGGGGCCGTGCGTGCAACATTCTAGCCCGGCCCCGCCTCCCTCCACTCCACACTCCTCCCGGCGTTACCTCAGGCCGGGGTGCCACCGGCATGACGTATATCCCCCCCTACTCTTTCCTTGGGGAGGGGCGTGCTTTGCGACCCGTCTGCCGGCTGGTTATCCCCGCCTTCCTCGACCTGGGAGACAGGAGGGGAAAGCAACAACAAAAAAAACTAAATAGGCGAGGGGAAAAGGCCAACGCGGTGCGAAAGAGAGAGAGAGGAGAGAGAGAGAGAGAGAAAAAGCTTACTCACTGGTTCTCTGATGTACCGTCGCGTGGTCCTCGAACACTCTTCCACACTCTCCGGCGGACGACAGCCGCTCCTCTCCGGGCGAACCGGAGTCAAACCTCCGACCCCCCCAGCGGACAGAACACCCCACCGCTTTTCTGGCGGCACGTGGGGACACTCCTCCGCCCCCGGCAGTGGCCCTACCACTACAGGTGGTCGGGTAGTTCCTTTCCTCCTCCCCTCGCGGACGGCAGTCTTCCCTTGACCCCTCCACGTCTCTGGGACGGTAGGGCACTCCTCCGCCCCCGGCAGTGGCTCCCTCGCTCCGGGCGGTCCGGGAATCCAGTCCCCACTCGCCCCACGGACGGCGGCCGTTCCCCACATCCGGGAGGTCGGGCTACTCTGTCACCCAGCAGATGGCAGCGGTGTTCCCCTGGGTGGACGGCAGTGTCGAGGACTCTGCGACGGGCATCACTCCTCCCTCCCGGGTTTCAGTACCAATGTAAAGCGGGGTACGATGGGCAAGGAGGAGGCGAGTACCAGCTTGTCAACATAAATAATAGTTTAATGAGAACTTAAACCAAAACACTCAAACATAAACACATACAGGGCAGCCACCCTTTATTTTCTCTCTCTCTCGAACCGTCGCCACCAGCCACCTTTATCCCTCGCGCGCCCCATCAGGCCGACTGGGGAGCGGGCGTGCGACATTCTAGCCCGGCCCCGCCCCCCTACACTCCACACTGAGTTTTGCACAGAGAGTGCTCTGCTATTTCAGATGCCGATACAATGTGACCAACAATCAGTCGGAGGGACAAACAAAGATAACTGGCGGGCTGGATTTGTCCCGCGGGCGGCCAGTTGACAAGCGTACACAAGGGGAGACTAGTCTGGTTTTATGAGGACATACATAAATCATTACGTCTGTGTATTATTGAATGATAATAAAGCTCAAAAAGTAAACAAAGAGAAAGATAGCACGCAGTTTCTCTTGATTACATGCAAACGTGACGTTCAGAGCAGAATTCTCGATGTCAGAATGTGTTTGAAGTGGACAGCACAGAATTGACTATTATTATGCAGATAAAACACTTTAAATAATTGCATTTTTAATGCTTTGGGTCACAGATATGCGTTGCAAATAAGTGCCATAAGGTTATTTTACATCAAAAGCTTAAAAGATTAAAAGAGCCAACACACTGGCCCACATACACATTTTATATATATGTGATGAGTGTGCCATAACATTTTATTGGCGCTTATTCTGCAACGCAAGTGAACTTTAGCATTTTATTTGGTTTGCAGTGCAGTGGACATCTAATATACGCCTCTTGCTGCTGCTGCTGCTGAAGAAATAAAAAAAGAGAAACCTATAAAAACGTATCGATCTCTCTCAATTTAATATAGCTGCCAACAAGGGCGAGGGTTTGGCTTGAGCATTGGAATAATTTACATGGGGGGGGGGCATTTTCTCCCCAATTTGTAACACCCAATTCCCAAAGCGCTCCAAGTCCTCGTGGTGTTGTAGTGACTCGCCTCAATCCGGGTGGCGGAGGACGAATCTCAGTTGCCTCCACGTCTGAGGCCGTCAATCCGCTCATCTTATCACGTGACTTGTTGAGCGCGTTACCATGGAGACGTAGTGCGTGTGGAGGCTTCACGCTATTCTCCACGGCATCCACGCACAACTCACCACACGCCCCACCGAGAGCGAGAACCACATTATAGTGACCACGAGGAGGTTACCCCATGTGACTCTACCCTCCCTAGCAACCGGGCCAATTTGGTTACCCCATGTGACTCTACCCTCCATAGCAACTGGGACAATTTGGTTACCCCATGTGACTCTACCCTCCCTAGCAACCGGGCCAATTTGGTTACCCCATGTGACTCTACCCTCCATAGCAACTGGGACAATTTGGTTACCCCATGTGACTCTACCCTCCCTAACAACCGGGCCAATTTGGTTACCCTATGTGAATCTACCCTCCCTAGCAACCGGGCCAATTTGGTTACCCCATGTAACTCTACCCTCCCTAGCAACCGGGCCAATTTGGTTACCCCATGTAACTCTACCCTCCCTAGCAACCGGGCCAATTTGGTTACCCCATGTGACTCTACCCTCCCTAGCAACCAGGCCAATTTGGTTGCTAAGGAGACCTGGCTGGAGTCACTCAGCACGCCCTTGATTCAAACTCGCGACTCCAGGTGTGATAGCCAGCGGCAACACTCGCCGAGATACCCAGACGCCCCTATACTTGCTTGTTTTGATTATTGGGGGAGGTTACCTCTCATATGCCCCCCCCCCCCCCCCGTAATCTCCGCCCCTGGCTGCCAATGTAACGGTGCTTCATATTTGCTGTGGAAGACACTGAGCTATTAAGCTGCAATCTGGGGCTACTCGATTATAAGCATGAACGCAACACGAGATAATCTTTCAAATCAATAGTGCTTTAATTAAATGGCTTTATTCATTATTGCTGCTGTTGCGTTGTGATTTATAGATATAGTTTTCCAAGCCTACATGCTTATTAATATATGATGATCACATTGTCATATTATATTCCTAAATGTTGCAGTGGACTATACAGTGATTTCACCTTTTAAAAATGACGGTTTGCTTCATGGATGTTTCCCTAAAACTATAAATGTTACTTTAATATTAAGACACTGTACATAGATTACATTTATAATGTTCCAACATCTTCCAAACACATGAAATATATCCTTCATGCACAGCAAGTTAACTGATCACAGAACAGTATTTTGCAGTTCCACCATCAGGGTGCAGTAGAGGATAACAGAGGGACACATGAGGGCTGCTCTTGGTTTAATGTGTTGCTTAATTAACTGCAAACTATCTTTAATGACTTGTTGGTACATACTTGTTCTTTGATTGCAGTTGAAAATAATCCTCCCTTTCCCATTGGCTGACAGAGAAATAATTGACTCCACTAGATCACACGGTTTACCTGATTAAAGTACAGATATCAAATCCTAATTTATCTGTAGCTGTCACGAAATGTTTACACTGATTAATCTGGCATAATGTTTAGCATTATAAATGCATTCTTGAAGTATATGTGGTGTCAAATGGCAAATAAGGTGGAAACACGTCATCCAAAGGGTCAAAAGGTCATCTGTGTCAGTTAAATGGACATTTACAGGGTTCCCATCGTCATGGAAAACCTGGAAATATAAGGAAATGTAAAAATGCTCTCCTGACCTCAAGAGGTGTACTAGCAACTGATGCTAGGGGCTGTAGCCTCCTTGTTCGCGCACCTGCCTCCCATGCCGGACACACCGGTTCCAGTCCTGTATGGAGCGGGTAGAACAAGAGCATAAAAAATGGTGCCGTGACCCGGACGGGAGTGAGGTTTAGGGGGGTGGTCAGCTGATTGATAGCTGTGCAATGTGTATAAATCTCACTCTCCTGACCTCAAGAGGGGCACTAGCGACTGAAGCTAGGAGCTCTAGCCTTTAGCCTCCTTGCTAGCGCACCCGCCTCCCATGCTGGAGATGCCAGTTCGAGTCCCATACGGAGCGGGTAGAACAGTAGCGTTAGCAGTGTAACGGTGGTCAGCTGACAGATAGCTGTGCAATATGTATAAATCTCACTCTCCTGACCTCAAGAGGTGCACTAGCGACTGATGCTAGGAGCTGTAGCCTTTAGCCTCCTTGTTAGCACACCTGCCTTCCACGCCAGAGACACCAGTTCCAGTCCCATATGGAACGGGTAGAACAAGAGGATCAAAAGTGGTGCCGTGACCCAGATGGGAGTGAGGTTTAGGGGGGTGAGTGTAACGGTGGTCAGCTGATTGATAGCTGTGCGATGTGTATAAACCTCACTCTCCTGACCTCAAGAGGGGCACTAGCGACTGATGCTAGGGGCTGTAGCCTTTAGCCTCCTTGTTAGCGCACCCGCCTCCCATGCCAGATACGCCAGTTTGAGTCCTGTACGGAGTGGATAGAACAGGAGTGTCACACATAATACACATTTTTACGGTTTTGCTTTGCTCTAAATTGCTGCTCTTGTGTGGAGTAAATCTTTCAAGCAAGACACAGTAACGTTTAAAAAAATGGCGGTGACTTTTTATGCATGTACTCTCAAGCTCCAAACCACTACCACAAGTAGTACACACACGGACACGGACAGAGATGGACTGTGTATGTAGTTTTGACCTAAATAGTGAATATTAATCAATACACATGAGAGGTCACAAGGGTCACAAGGGTCACAGTCACTCTATGCATGTAAGCAGTGTTGTGGAAATCAAAGTAAAGTTCTAGAGAATTTTAGCCATCGTCCCATGAGATTATCACCGGTATTTCGGTGTGCTGGGCTGTATTTGTCCCTGTTTAAATAATTCAGTGTTTCCCTTTTTAAATGACAAACAATCATGAGTACATCTCACTGTTTCAGTCCATCAAACGAGAGAACAGGGAGATTTAAGAGTGCGTGTTGTGTGACCTTGAACACAGATGAAGGCAGAATACAGTGTCCCAGATATCTGTTACTCAACTTCTGCTCAAAGTAAGACACACGCTGACTGCTGTATGCTCTTATAATTGGGGGAGACTAGGGGCGAGTTGTCACATTGGAATTGGGGGGGGGGGGCTTGAGCCCCTTGTACTCCAAACACTGTCCCATGATGTTTAATGACCTTGAACAAAGCTGAAAATGATAAGTATTTTGTCTCAATAAATGTGTTGATTTCATACATTTGCAACATTTTAAACAATTTGATCAAAACGCCTCAAAATCAAACTTCAGACGCAACTCACAAAGATCTCCATTTTGGAAGATTTTGCCGTTTTGGAAAGTGCTGTAGCAGTTTTAGTCGCTATTTAGTGTTTTGGGAGAAAATAAAATCAAAGGAGCCTTTAGCCCTTGGGGGGTACCCCAATTTAAAGGTTGAACGCGGCTTTCAGGACAAAAGAATATATGTTTGATGAATGTCATGTTGGGGCAAATTATTGTCACATTGATTTTGGGGCAAGATGTCACAGACATGTTGTGCTTTTATACAAGCAGTAAAGTGTGTCTGTCTGGTTATGGATGTATAAGATAGAGTAATTTATTTCAAACGTGCCAGATTCACTTGGGCATTAATATTAAAATGCACAACGAGTGACGTCACAGATCAAGCCCCAATGCGGTTCCAGTGGGGAGAGACACACACACACACACACACACACACACAGTGGGCGCGTTGGAGAGTGTCGGTGTGCGGCGCGTCTCTATGGCTGCGGTGGATTGACGGAGCGCAGCGGCAGCAGCAGCCGGGCTCTGAGCGCTCTTCATCGGCCATGGCGGAAAGCGGAGACGCGGAGGACGAGATTCAGTTCTTGCGGACCGTGAGTGGCTCATTTCTGTCATATTTTCTGCGTGTCTATTTTTCAGTGGATTTCAGCCTATCAGCGCTCACCCACATCGCTCGCGTTATAATGAACGCGTCTGTTTACGCTGCAGGAAAATGATGTGTTTTTAAACCTCGCCTGTTTTGCGCATCGTGTTGATTCCCACATCTCGCGTGTATCATCAGATGTGATCAAAGTCACATTAATGCAAGTTCCATTTAATTCAAGAAAGCTGGTGTGTGTGCGCGCGTGCATGCTGTATTTCTGCTGCAGAGGGAATCGTGCGTAAAAATGCGATGTTGGGAACGATTGTGTGTTTGTAATTGTGAGAGATGCGCGGTTTAAAATGTATCAATGCATCCCATTGATTATCATAAACACTTGTTAATTCAGCCACAGCTACAGTGATTCATGCATTTCAATCAGACGTCCAGCATTTGAACATAACTGAGAATATCACAATGAAATATTCTGTATTGTGTCCAATGAACCTGCTGCATTCAATCATTGATCCCAAAATAATGCATTGATTTACGCATTGGACACAGAAACCAGTCAGACTGGCATTCTTGTATGCTACTTTCACAACCACAGAAATAAATGATTACATTGCACACTAAAAGCAGCATTAAATGCACTGTTAAATGTTATTTTAATAGTGGGATATAAAAGGCTGTTGGAACAGGTGACAGAGGTGATGTCATGGGTGTTATGGCTAGTTGGCACGCTGCCCACAGTATACTTTTGTTCTAATAATTCTCTTATAAGAATAGTGAGTTTTGGCAGGATTTGTCAAGGCTTATATTGGTGTATAATCATCTGGAGATTGACTTGTGATGTACATCAGGTGTGCTGGAGCTCACAGGTGTCTCTCTCTCCGTCTCCGTTTCTTGATGTTTGACAGGAGGCCGAAGCGTCTGTTCTTCTGTACCGTGAGATATAAATAACATATACGAAATTGAGATCTTGTTTTTGTGCATCTACGCACCCTGAACCGGCGAGCACAGTGATTGTGTGGTGATAGGACAGGTATACCTGTACAGTGTGCCGCTTGTACGCGGTTGGGCTTTCGGAGAGCTCACATGTGCGTGTGTTTATATAATTCTGTTCAATGTGTGATTGACATGAAACTGGTCAAGGAAATGTCCTGGCCCTATTGTACTCCAAAATCAAAACAGACGAGAAACCGTATTTTGCCTATCGAAAATTCTGATTATTTTAGGATTTGGGACCGGGTTAATAATACGAAATACTCAGATGCGTTGTGAGGATTCTTCAATCCCAAGATCAGTCGTTTACTCTGTGTGCCGCCCTCATTAATGCAGTAAATCACTCACATGTGACGAGCAGATGTGTCCGTATGCCACTGAAGCGTCTGTGATTGGCCAGTGGAGGAGGACGCGTGATCGAGTTGTGTAGCGGTGCAGAAGTTCAGGAGCGAGACTCGTTCTGTGTGATGTGTGTCAAACACGTCATCGAATAATGTCTCTTTTAATATCCTTTCTGTTCTTTACAGTCATCTGTTGATCAATAACTACACGCTAAAGAGATCAGAGTGCCGATGTATCTCTTGTTCTACATATCAACGTAAACGACACACATGATGCAAGTAAACGCTAATAATGTAACGGTGTCCTGAAAATAATGTCACAATGTCTTAACAGTAGGCTTCATCATCTTTATGCAAAATATACTTTCATCAGAATCAGCTTTATTGCCCAGTATGCTTACACACATACACACATACACACACACACACACATATATATATATATATATATATATTGATTGATTTGGAATAAACATTTCATTTGCCGGTTTTGTGAGAATCAACCAAAGTGTCACATTTTGCATCTTTCAGGTGTTGTTGAAAATGATGCAGTTGAAGACCTCTTTTAAATGTAAATAATATAAATTGCCATGAAACATTGTGTTGAATTACAATCCTTTGTTAGCGTGTGATGATGTGGATTGTGTTGAATGTTGTTTCTCCTGAAGGGATGAAGAAGCACAGAATACACTGAACGCACACACACACACACTCTGTCACACACAAACACATACTAACACACACACATTTACACACACATACACACATATATACACACACACTCTGTCACACACATATACACACACACACACACACATATACACACACATGTGCACAAACACACACACATACAAACGCACACACGCGCGCACACACACACACATACAAACGCACACACGCGCGCACTCACACACACACACAAACACTCACACTCACACACACACACACACACACACACACACACACACAAACACTCACACACACACTCTGTCACACACACAAACACTCACACACACGCGCACAAACACTCACACATTCACACACAAACACACAAACACTCACACACACACACACAAACACTCACACACACACTCTGTCACACACACACACTCTGTTTGTTTTTTTGCGGCACAATCTAAATGTTGAAGTCAGTTTGATTATTCTGCTCATAATGTTGTGTGACTCTGAGGAGTGTGTTGTGGTTGATTGTTGAGTTGTTTTAATTGTGTGTTGTAGGTTTGTGTGACTCTGAGAGCTCAACAGTTTGTCGTGTTCCTCCACAGGGGGCAGCAGTGTTTGTGTGCGTGTGTGTGTGTGTGTACGTGCGTGTGTGTGTGTGTGTGTGCATGCGTGTGTGCGCGTGTGTATTGTGTGAGAGTGCAAGTGTGTGTGTGTGCGTGTGCGTGCGTGCGTGTGTGCGCGCGTGTGTATTGTGTGAGAGTGCGCGTGCGAGTGTGTGTGTGTGTGTGTGTGTGTGAGTGTGTGCGTGCGTGCGTGTGTGCGCATGTGTATTGTGTGAGAGTGTGAGTGTGTGTGTGTGTGTGTGTTGCAGTGCCATGTCAGGCTGCAGCAGAAATGTGTGTGCGAGCAGCAGCACTGTCTCACTGCAGAAATAACTCATTATATCAGGGCTGCACGATTTGGACACAGTCATGTTTCGATTTGTTTGGAAAAATATTGCGGGTGTGATTTGATACTTGATAAACCAAAAAATAGTAAGTGATTACTTTTGACCTAAAGTAGGTCATGTTTTGCTCATGCCCTTCTTCCAGTAAAACGTCATACGGTTATACTTTACACTGTAAATAGGCCACGATATACTTCTGGAGATGTTCTTCGTTCAGGGGTACAACACGTTCCAAACACACATGAGTGAACGGCACTTGAGAGTATTTGAGTAGTTTTGATTCCTTTTGTAGACTAATTAAACAAAAAGAAAAACTTTATGCTGCTGTGTTCACATTGAATACTAACTGAAAAATGTAAACAAAGTAGTAGGTGGAGCTTCAGGTCAAACCTGGTGATGACATGCACCAATGGTAGCAAGAAGGTGTTTAGCAGCCGGTTTGAAAGTTTCCTAAAGTTTCGCCCATGCGAGCTGTTACGAACCACCGAAACAAACACAAAATCAACTTCATTTGGCCAGATTTCGTTCTAAATTACATCATATCCATTCTGATCGTCATAGTTACACCGCCTCTACTGCCGTGACATCATCTTAAATGCGACACAAAACAATAAACAATAGCATGAGCGCTAGCTGTTAGCTGCTAGCTCATTGTGCTGCATAAAGCAGTTGTTGGTGGTGATTTTACACAAGTGTAACAGTTAAATTGGGCTGGTTGTTTTAGAAGCTTCCAGTAGCTGCTCAACTAAATAAAATAAAGTGAAGCTTTCAAGCGGAGTATAGAGTTAGCGTAACAAAACGTCCCGTCCTCCATCGTGGACTCCAACAACGCCATCGCCGAGTCCAGCGCACTCTCCCTCCATTGCTCGCCGGTCAAGATAGCGTCCATTTGGTCCAACCGCTTCCACTTTTCCTTGATGGTTCTGTCGTCACTTTTAAGTGTTTTTAACGTTTCCCTGCACTGTTGGTCGGTCCGGTGTTAGCCGTGTGCGGCCGACAGCTGAGACACTTCCTGAGAGACTTTTCCGTTTCGTTCGTCGCTAACTAGAGGAACGTCTGCACCTTGTTTATTAACCACGGCGTGGTTTTGTGCACAGCCATTCTTTTAACAATTTTGAGAGTCACGTGAACAAATGATACTGTTATCGCTGTTGCTAACTTTAATAGTAGCGGGTTGATGTCCCATGTCGCAAATCCAGTGACGCTGCTAGTGACGATTCTCTCTGGCCAATCAGTGATCTGCAGGATTATAACGTCACATTTAGTACTAAAAAAGTATCAGATACCAGGTATGATTCAGAGTGGTAGGTTGCCTATTAAAGCTTGCAGACTGATTTTCATGTGAAGGGAGTGGGTCGCTTTTTCTGGGAAAATCCAAAGGATGTGATGTTTATGCGCGAGAGTCTCAGCGCTTCTCTTCCGCTACTCAACAGCGACAACAAACTGCAACACTAGGTAACGTTATCTTAGAGATGGAATCCAGCAAACATGATCTCTCTCAGCTAGAGCTTTCGACTAATGTACAACACGGGGCTCTTCCTCCTCCTCCACCATCTGGGACAGTACTGCTCCCACCTCTCTGTCTGATGCGTCTGTTTGCAACATAAAAGTGAGAGAGAAGTCAGGAGAGTGCATTAATGTCCTGCCGCAAAGTGCAGCTTTCACCCATGTGAACGCCTACCGGATCTGGTGCCCTCTTTTTAGTCCCATCAGTGAGAGGGTTGGTGATGCCGAATAGTTAGGTATAAACCTACGATATTAGCTAGCCAGCCCCAGGAACTGTCTCGCCTCCTTTTTGGTCTTAGGTCTTGGGCAGGCTGCAATCACTGTGGTCTTATCATTTTGCGGCCACACCTGCCCATGACCCAAGTGGAAGCCCAGATTCCGTAATTCCACCCGCCCTGTTGCGCACTTCTTTGGGCTTTCTGTGAGTCCCACCCAACTCAAAAACCTCAGGATAGCCCTCAGTTGCCGCAGCTGCCGCTGCCTATAATTACTGAGAATAATGATGTCATCTAAATAGGCAGCGGCGTAAGCTGCGTACGGTCTGAGGATTCTGTCCACAAGCCACTGAAATGTAGCTGGGGCCCCGAACAGAAGTGTCACAAATTGGTGTAATCCGAGGGGTGTGGAAAATGCCATCTTTTTGCGGGACATGGGAAGGGGATCTGCCAATATCACTTCATCAAATCCAGTGTCGAATAAAAGCGAGCCGCGCCTAACGGGTCGAGCAGTTCATCAATCCAAGGCATCAGGCATCAAACTTAGACACACCGCATTGACTTTTCTATAAACCACACATAACCGGAACAAGCCATCACTCTTAGAAACCAGAATCACCGGGCTGGCCCAGTCACTGTGGGAATCTTCTATTACCCCCATATCCAGCATGGCCTTTAATTCTACCCGTACCACTTCTTTCTTGTGCTCTGGTAATCAGTAGGGATGACTACATACCGCTAACCCTGAGTTTGTTTTTCGATATGGTGCTCTATGAGATTTGTGCAAATGGGAAGAGGCAAGAACACGTCAGAGAATTCTCCTTGCAACCTGGCAACCTCTGTGACTCAGGATGGTGAGAAGTGGTCTCCACAAGTGACCGGAGTGACTCGATCGGTGGCTTTTAAGTTCACCTCCGGTCCGAGCTCCTCCCTCTCCGGAACCACAATCACCAATGTCAGTGGGACTGCCAATGTGTTTTCCTGCCCTAAGTGACCCGCTGCAGCTATGTAAGTGCAATGTCTGGCTGGAGGCATTGACCATCAATCATTTTCACTTGGTCAAAGGCATGTCTAAGGATCTTGTTTCGTGTCTGCTCCAGAGGGAAATCCCCTGCAGGGAATCCTCTAAGGGCTGGGGAAGCTGAGACTTCCCCCTCCCTTACGTCCTCCTTACATGGACCTGACATAGACAGCCCTGGCACTGCCTCTCCAGCCAGCGAAACACACACCAATGCGCTTAGTTGCAGGACCCATTCACACATATTCCCCTTAATAATGTTGTAAATTCCGGACAATTCGTTCCCAAAATTAGTGGATGGAAGAGGCGGGGACTAACCGCAGCCTCGACACTATATCGATTTAATATTGACCATCACTGGCTTGTATCCAAAGCCTTGATTGAACCAAGCTTTGTTAAATGGAGGTTTGATTACTACCTGAATCCTCCGAGGCTTGGTATGTACCCCCTTAATACTCACAGGTATCCGGTACTCTCCTGCTCAATCGGGGCGGCCTGTGGCACATCCGGGATCTGGACCAATGTCTCCACCTCCATCGTGGGGCATCAGTCCTGGAAGTGCCCAGGCTCCCCACAGCTTCAACAGACTGACCCAGTCTTCACGCCCATATCCACGGCAGCGGATTCACCAGCCTGTGTGGGAGTGTGGAGAGGGTTAGGGAAAACCGGTAGATTAAAAGGTCCACGGGACCTGGGATCCGGATTTGGCATCAGAATAAGAAAAACATACTTATTATTATTATTATTATTATTATTATTATTAATGTTCCCATAAAGATATTACGATTGCTAATATTCATGGACCAATCACAGATGGTGAAAACATATTCCACAACTCATATTCTCACAACTCAGTAAATCAGTTATTATCATAGGAGAACATGTCAACACAGTTAATAGTCAACCTAATTCTAGACAAATCTAAAAACTCAAATCAACTGAAAATTTGGCACTCTACAGATATCATAAAGCAATATATGCCAGACCTTGTCCGTGGCGATAGTTGGCGATAGACCCTACAACAAGAGAATACACATACTTCTCACCTGTTCATAAAACACATTCACGTATTGATTATTTGTTAACAATTAACTCCATTATCTCAATATATCACACACCACAATTGACCCCGTTATACTCTCATGATCATGCACCAATTACCCTTACTCTTAACAATAATGTTAACGTTACGTAAGTAATGTTATCCACACACTGATGGTGTATGAATACAACATTACTTCAAGAGAAAGAATTAGAATATTTTAACTTATACACTTTTACCTATAAATTAAGAACTCTTAAAGCAAGATTGTCCACACCTCACAAGAAATAAACTAAACTAAACCCTTCAGACATTTTATGAAAGTCTGTATAGCAACGATAAAGAAATTTTATTTAATTTATAAACAACATAATCCTACCCAAACTAAACTCAACTTAGAAAGAAGACTTAGAAAAGCCACTAACGAGCGCCGAATACAGTAAAGCTCCAGGTCTAGACTAGTTACCCCCCAGAATTTAATAAACATTTTTAGCTATTTCATTATTTAGCTATATCTATCCCACACCATATGAACACCTCATTATTTTCTGTTCTACTTCAACCAAATAAAGACAGTCAATATGCACAATTTGTAGGCCGATATCTCTTACTAACGCAGACATAAAAATAATCAGCAAAGCTCTAGTTCTTCACCTCTATTAAGTGCATCTTTTAAGCTAATGACTTTTATTATTATTATTATTATTATTATTATTAATATTTTGGCAGATCAATCAACCAAGTAAGAACTCTGTATACACAATAAGATATACACTCACCTAGAGGATTATTAGGAACACCTGTTCAATTTCTCATTAATGCAATTATCTAATCAACCAATCACATGGCAGTTGCTTCAATGCATTTAGGGGTGTGGTCCTGGTCAAGACAATCTCCTGAACTCCAAACTGAATGTCAGAATGGGAAAGAAAGGTGATTTAAGCAATTTTGAGCGTGGCATGGTTGTTTGTGCCAGACAGGCCGGTCTGAGTATTTCACAATCTGCTCAGTTACTGGGATTTTCACGCACAACCATTTCTAGGGTTTTCAAAGAACGGTGTGAAAAGGGAAAAACATCCAGTATGCGGCAGTCCTGTGGGCGAAAATGCCTTGTTGATGCTAGAGGTCAGAGGA
>JAVLUX010000013.1:45280000-45307500 GCA_032164185.1 Moxostoma hubbsi
AGAAGTGCCTCTGGTAAGAAAACTCTTTCCTTTTGTTTGTTGAAAGCTGTTTGGTTGTGAAGAGGAGAGTCTCTCGTTTCGTTTGATATGCCGCTTTAAAACATCTGTTTATTTTCCGTGTGTCAGCGCGCTCATAAATGTGACGTCCACATATGAGGACATCAATCTTTAGGAAAACTACTTGCTGAAGAAAATTGTTATTTTTACGAGTTACAAAAAAAAAGTTGCTACCGACCTTTTGGAACAGCCTTCACGACAGGAGTGTGTCTGCAATCTCTTAATATACTGCCTAGGTAGGCAGCGCCCTGTGTTTCTGATCAGAGCTGCAGTGTCAGATATACTGTAGTCATGTATGGATGTCTGCTTTCTCTTACAGAATTGCAGGTATTTTATCATGTTCATGTCTGAAATGTCACGTTTAGCAATAACAGTATTATAATGAGGTTTAAGTCACACCGATACATGTTTCAAAACATCCTGATGGTAAAGTGTAAATGTAATTTAATCGAAAAGTGCTGTGTGTCAATTAATTTACAGCCACACACACACACTCAGTCACACACATTCATGCATGCATATACTAACGCACAGACATACACATGCATGCACGCATGCACACGCACACACTCACTCACTCACATGCAAGCACACACATGCATGCGCACACATTTGCATGCACACACATGCATGCTCACACACACACATATTCACACACATGCATGCACACACACACACACATGCGCACACATGCATGCTCACACACACACACACACACACATATTCACACACATGCATGCACAAACACACATATTCACACATGCACACACACGCGCACACATTCATGCTCCCACACACACACATTCACACACATGCATGCACACACACACATATTCACACATGCACACACACACGCGCACACATGCATGCTCACACACACACATATTCACATGCATGCACACACACACATATTCACACATGCACACACACACACGCGCACACATGCATGCTCACACACACACACATATTCACACACATGCATGCACACACACACATATTCACACATGTACACACACACGCATGCACACACACACATATTCACACACATGCATGCAGACACACACATATTCACACATGCATGCTCACACACACACACATTCACACACATGCATGCACACACACATATTCACACATGCACACACACACTCACTCACTCACATGCAAGCACACACATGCATGCGCACACATTCACACACATGCATGCATGCTCACACACACACACGCATGCACATACTAATGCACGCACAGACATACACATGCATGCACGCATGCACACACACACACTCACTCACTCACATGCAAGCACACACATGCATGCGCACACACTTGCACGCACACACATTCATGCTCACACACACACATGCACACACACACATTCACACACATGCATGCACACACACACATATTCACACACATGCATGCTCACACACACACATGCACACACACACACACATATTCACACATGCACACACTCACGCGCACACATGCATGCTCACACACACACATATTCACACATGTACACACACACGCATGCACACACACACGCATGCACACACACACATATTCACACACATGCACACACACACACATTCACACATGCACACACACATGCGTACACATGCATGCTCACACACACACACACATATTCACACACATGCATGCACACACACACATATTCACACATGCACACACACACGCGCACACATGCATGCTCACACACACACACATATTCACACACATGCATGCACACACACACATATTCACACATGTACACACACACGCGCACACATGCATGCACACACACACGCATGAACACACACACAAGCATGCACGCACGCACACACACACAAGCACGCACACACAAGCATGCACGCACACACACACACACACACACTGGAGCTGTAGATGTTTGAGTGTGTTGTAATGAAATATTGATCGGTTAAATTAAGTCATGTGTTCTCGTGTTGTCAGCACTAAACAGAGTGCCTTGATACGCTTGTATGAAGCTTTTTCTATCAAACACACACTGCAAAGATGTTTGTTAGATCTAAAACAATGTTTTTCTTTAAGCTTATTTAATTGTGCACAGGCACCTGTTTTATTAGTTATTTCTCTTCTTCTTCTACCACTGAAGTCTTCGGCAGCCCATAGAACCGCACACAGTAAACTTATGAAATTTGGAAAAAAACATTTCAAATAGCGCTTCAACGAATTGATGTCGAACACGCCAAAATGAGGCGGTATCTTTGCAACGCTTTTGCATATTGACACGAAACTTGGTATATCTCATAGCCATAATGACTCGAGGGTACCTGCATTGTTTCAGGACAGCGCCATCCAGTGGTCCGGAGGTATGAAAATGTGTTTCGTATAGTTCTTTCATATAGTTTAGCCTAAAATCATGAGACTGGTCTCTTTAGATTCCTAGGGGCATAATGAGATGAATTACAGCCAATATTCCTATGATGGCCATTTACAATTAAGACTTAAAATGATGTATTTAATATTTATTGTTGTCTTCGTCTGGGGCATTTCTACCAGTCTGAACTTTTCAACAGCATGTTTTATATAGAAATGGACGTTTAGAAGCAGATTACAAGCTGACCTATGATGATTTCTGTCTGTGATTAAAATATTTAACACATCTGGAATATTCTGCCGGATCTCTTGGACAAATGTTTATATTCCACATACCTCGATCACACATATCAGATGTAGTTATTTTTGATATTTTTTGCTTTATTTCAGTGCACAGGTATTTTAATAATCCTTCTATCCCATAATGCTCCAGCAGCTGATCTCTTCCACTCGTGACATTTAAAGTCTGTTTCCACAGAAACGAGCGTTTGATGCAGATGTGACTCACAGACTCCTGCAGACACTGTCAGGGGCTTATACGGGCTGATGCACAGATGCCTACAACTCCCATGGGCACATTCCCCCTGTCCATGTTCACAGAAGGGGCATTTAAACACTTTCAGAGGGAGACGCGTTTGTTGACACGGTGACAGTGCGCAACTGTTAAAGGTGTCCGTGCACATAAAGGTTCAATGCACAGCAAATGTGTGTGTGCGTGTGCGCATGTGTGAGTGCGTGTGTGCGCACGCATGTGTGTGTGTATGTGTGTGTGTGCGTGTGTGTACCTTGCAGTTAAAATAAACATGAGGTCAGATAAGGAGGACACTGACGGAGAGAGAGCAGCTGATCTAAAAAAAAACAAGCAAGTCCATGACCCCAGAACTTCCTCAAAGTATCAGGAGCAAAAGCCTCCACCCCTCAAAACTGCCACATCATGCATTGTGCACATTGTGCAATTACAATTTTGACATTAGCCAGCAAGGACCTTCAGGTAATAATGTAGCTAAACCTCTAGTTACCTACATAAGGCCTACATCCCTAAATAATCTTTGGGCAACATGATATGTGCCACTATTATTGCATGCATCTAAAAACTGATAAATGTGTCTTTCAGAGGCTTTATATGGAGTTATGATGAAAATAAGGAGCATTTCAAACTGTTCTGAGACCAGTGCAGACAGACAGCACACTGGAGGTTAAGTTATGCACTAAATAGGGAGCAAGGGAGCATCCTATAACTGTTCTGAGACCAGTGCAGACAGACAGCACACTGGAGGTTAAGTCGTGCACTAAATAGGGAGCAAGGGAGCATCCTATAACTGTTCTGAGACCAGTGCAGACAGACAGCACACTGGAGGTTAAGTTATGCACTAAATAGGGAGCAAGGGAGCATCCTATAACTGTTCTGAGACCAGTGCAGACAGACAGCACACTGGAGGTTAAGTCGTGCACTAAATAGGGAGCAAGGGAGCATCCTATATCTCTCTATGCAGTTAAGTGCGTTCACTCCTAAAATCTGATCAAAAGTTCATGAAGCTGAATGTCTCATTTGTTTGTGTTTAGGTGTCTGGTAATGTAGGCATGTCTCTCATGGCACACAACAGACTGTTGGGTAACGCTGGCACACAGAGACACGAGTCTGGGTCGTTCAACATCTTGCTCTCTCTTTACATCAGGTCAGATTCTGCAGCAGTTCACAGATCAGCTGAAAACTTTTAGATTGATTTTAGTTGTTTGTGGAGAGTGAAAATGTCTTTCTATGGTCCTGCAGCAGCTGTAAAGTTCAAAGTGATGTAACCGCATGTAGCTCCTGAGACTCGCAGATAACCGGCACTTCCTGTTGGAGTTTCTCAGGCTGTCGCAGGTGAAGTCACAGTGCTTGTTTCTGCTTTGATATGGTGTCGTCTCGGATATGTCTGTGTTTGCCGAGGTGAATTGCTGTCGGACGGTCTGCAGAAGATCTGATGTACGAGATCTCCTGGTTTCACTCAGCTCTGTCAGCATGTCAGTTTACTGCGCCGATAAATGCAACCGCAGGTTTCCAACACTGGAGTTTTTGCAAGCAGCCCAAAAAACCACATCATCAAATTAGCTGAGCAAACAGACAGGAAGAGCGGTGATGCTTCTTTCAATAAACGTCCTGCAGCAGTGCAGTAATGCACATAGTGTCAGTTTTGGGGTGTGTTTCATGCACCTGATACCTGAAGCACATTAATCACATTAATTAAACACAGCAGATGAATTTACATTTGCTTGTATTTCGTCTGCGGCACAAAGTCATTTGTTTTTGAAATTGTGCCCAGTTGTGCTGTTAATGTTCACTCATGAGTTCAATATTCATATGGATGATGCATTTATTATTGGCTTTATTACCAGCTAAACCAATTAACCTTACAGGTATAATACAGTTTGCAGATAATAACTGCATTCATGTTCATCCACAGATATTAAAAGATATTCCGATTATTGGGAGGACGGTGCTTTATTCTTAAATATCATTTGGCAAAATTACAGCTTGATTGGACGCTCAATAAAAGTGATAATTCTATTGATATTTCATCTCTGCGCTGACACTTGTGTCCACTCGGTTAACGATAAATATTGAAATGGTTTCTGTTTATTTCACTCTGTGTTTAGAGGATCATAGTTTTAAAGGAGTCCTATTATGCCATTTTTACAAGATGTAATAAAGTCTCGGGTGTCCCCAGAATGTGTGTGTGAAGTTTCAGCTCAAAATACCCCACGGATCATTTATTATATCATGTTATAAACACCTCTTTTTGGGTGGAATCAAAAACACGCTGATTTCGTGTGTGTGTGTCTCTTTAAATGCAAATGAGCTGCTGCTCCCCGCCCCCTTACAGGAAGTGGGCTGTGCCTTTACAGCTCGTGCTTCGGTTACTACAGCAACAAATCAGAACTGATATGACTGACAGCGGAAATACCGGAGTTCAGGCTGGACTTGGAAGAGAAATCGTCCCGGGATTTTACACAGCAACTGCCCAAAAGTCGGGGTTGTTGAGCGGGGGGGTGGGGGGTGTTCGCTGTCCTTTTCTGCATATTGTGGTGCCATTTTGTGGTCTGTTCTGCATAACGTGGCGGCTCATTTTAGCTTATCGCGGCCTATTTGGCTCATTTCACAGCCAACCCACCAACCCGCTCGGTTGTCTCGATGGCCAGTCCGCCCCTGATCGGCCCCAAAGTGTGTCGGCCCACTGGGAAAATGCCCGGTATGCCCGATTACCAGTCCAGCTTGTCCACTGCGTCTTCAGTGTCTCTGATGTCGGGAGTACATGAAGACTCTTATGAACACTTATGAGACATTATTCTTCTCACTGTATCTGCTCCAGGACTGTCCATCACTCAGGGGAGGAGCTATGATAATAGGGCGGAGTCCGTCACCAGTCGTGGGCGTGGCCTGATCTATCATGACATCACTTTAGAGCAGAAGCGAAAAGCATTCATTTGTAGGGTGGTTGTGCACACACACACTGCCAACTCACATTTATGTACAAACACCATGTAAAAGTGAATTTTTATAAAATTGTATTTTTATAATGTATTTTTATAAATTAGATTGGAAGATAAAACAGTGAAATCTAGTCATAAAAGACACATGAACTCACATGAACTCTGGTGATCATCTCTCCGTCAGTGTTTGAAGGGGTCATTTGTTAAGAATATGTTGCGAAAGGTAAAAAATGGACTCTGCATAGTAAGTTGGGATACGAGATAGTAGCCAATAAAGTTGTTTATTTCACATCGCAATTTCTTCACACTCAAATTTAAGAGCTCACCATTCACACATACTGTGGATTAATTGCAAAAAATTGGCCTCATGTTTTAGAAAACCCCCCAAATTAAAAATTTAGATGCTTATTATTCATAAATAATATTGCATGTCTTTATAATCTTATGATAAACAGAAAGCCCTTTTCTATTGTTGTCCAAACTTTGTAAACATGTAATTCTGTTTCCGTTCACTCGACCTCACTTTGAGAAGTCTCATTTTATTCCACTAGATGGCAGCAAACACTAGAAAAATAATCGTTTCTCTGTCACATTCCATCACAATACACAGATGTGAACTGTAGGTGGCGCTCTAACGCATTCCATCACAATACACAGATGTGAACTGTAGGTGGCGCTCTAACACACTCCATCACAATACACAGATGTGAACTGTAGGTGGCGCTCTAACACACTCCATCACAATACACAGATGTGAACTGTAGGTGGCGCTCTAACACATTCCATCACAATACACAGATGTGAACTGTAGGTGGCGCTCTAACGCATTCCATCACAATACACAGATGTGAACTGTAGGGGGCGCTCTAACGCATTCCATCACAATACACAGATGTGAACTGTAGGGGGCGCTCTAACGCATTCCATCACAATACACAGATGTGAACTGTAGGTGGCGCTCTAACGCATTCCATCACAATACACAGATGTGAACTGTAGGTGGCGCTCTAACGCATTCCATCACAATACACAGATGTGAACTGTAGGTGGCGCTCTAACGCATTCCATCACAATACACAGATGTGAACTGTAGGTGGCGCTCTAACGCATTCCATCACAATACACAGATGTGAACTGTAGGGGGCGCTCTAACGCATTCCATCACAATACACAGATGTGAACTGTAGGTGGCGCTCTAACGCATTCCATCACAATACACAGATGTGAACTGTAGGGGGCGCTCTAACACATTCCATCACAATACACAGATGTGAACTGTAGGTGGAGCTCTAACGCATTCCATCACAATACACAGATGTGAACTGTAGGTGGCGCTCTAACGCATTCCATCACAATACACAGATGTGAACTGTAGGTGGAGCTCTAACGCATTCCATCACAATACACAGATGTGAACTGTAGGTGGCGCTCTAACGCATTCCATCACAATACACAGATGTGAACTGTAGGTGGAGCTCTAACGCATTCCATCACAATACACAGATGTGAACTGTAGGTGGCGCTCTAACGCATTCCATCACAATACACAGATGTGAACTGTAGGTGGCGCTCTAACGCATTCCATCACAATACACAGATGTGAACTGTAGGTGGCGCTCTAACGCATTCCATCACAATACACAGATGTGAACTGTAGGTGGCGCTCTAACGCATTCCATCACAATACACAGATGTGAACTGTAGGTGGAGCTCTAACACATTCCATCACAATACACAGATGTGAACTGTAGGTGGAGCTCTAACACATTCCATCACAATACACAGATGTGAACTGTAGGTGGCGCTCTAACACGTTCCATCACAATACACAGATGTGAACTGTAGGTGGCGCTCTATCACATTTCACCCCTCACAGATGTGCTCGTCCATAGACATTCAGTCTAATGTTCAGGTCAAGCAACACCCTCATTATTTCATTGAATATCTCGGCCTCTGAGTGGACTACAAGCTCAATCTAGGGGTCATTAGAAAGCCGAAATCCTCCTCTTAGTGATGATATAAAACCTTTTATCATCAATAGTCGAAAACATATTTTTCTGATGATTTGTTTAACACACTTTTCCTTCTGGATGGCATATTTAGTTCTGGACATTTAAGATATAACATTGGATTATACACACAAGCTCACAGACAAGTAAACAATGGCTCATTTTTTAGAAATCAGCCTAAGGTAAAAACAGATATGAAATTTTTAGCTATTTAGGGCTTACAGCAGCAGTTATCGGAGTATAAAGTGACATTTGTATTTGATGACTTATATACAGTAAATCATATTTCACTGTGTGATTCTTTTGAGAATCTTTTAAACTATGGTATTAGTGCAACAAAATAAACTCTTCAGTCACATTCCTGAGAATGAGAGCTTTCATTTGATATATGACATGTCCATTTAAAAGCTATGTGACGTTATTTTCATATGTATAATTACACATTACCTCTAGGGGGCGCTAATTTGTTACGCAAATGTTTTCAGGCCTTATTTTATGACTTTCAATAATATAAATGCAAAAGTGATGATGTCTCTGAAAAGTTCAGATTCTAAGCTTTCAAACGATACCTCATATGCCTGACTTATGTATACAGAGACTTTAACGTTTTTAGCGTAAACATTTTCACCCCCCCCCCCCCCCCCCCCCCCCGTTATTTCCCGTAACTTCAAAATGTAGTTACGGGAAATTTTCAGTGTGCATATGCGAATATATTTTGTGATCAGTAAATGATGTTTGTGTTTGTCAGGATGATGAGGTGGTCCTGCAGTGTGTGGCCTGCATTCAGAAAGAGAACCGTAAATTCTGTCTGAGCGCTGAGGGTTTGGGGAACCGACTTTGTTACCTGGAGCCCACGTCAGAAGCCAAGGTGAGTCAAACTCTAAAACACACACGCGCACTATTCCGGCCTGGTGTTTATTGAGTAAATATGGCGGTTCGGTCAGTCTTGCAGCAACAATAATAGTTGATAAATCTCTTGAAGTGTTTTAATAACACCTGTGCGCTTGAGTTCTGTCTCTGTCTCATTGGACGACGGCGACTCGGCGGCTGTGACTGCAGGATGTGATGTAATTAGGTGAGACGGGGTGATGTATTGCTTTCTCTCGCTGCAGGTCTGTCTTCATTATGGGGTCTCTATTCTTATGAGAAACACCAGAGTACTTAAAACACTTTCACAGACTCACACCTGCTACTGGAACTTACATTTGTTAATGATTTTACACCTGAAACACAAGTGATGCATCCGAGGGAATTCATATATCATCACCATCTATGATCATATTAGAATCCAAATAAACAAGAGGCATCGAGCAACGAGCCATGATTCTGTAATCTACTCAAAGTACAAAACTAGAGGTGGAAATGGGTTTGTCAAGAGCTGTTTGCAGTTCTTATTTATGCAGAAACAAAGAATAGCTTAGAATTCTGACATACTGTTAAAGTCAATGTAAAACACTGTTCCAAGATATTCCAAGTCAACCAAATTACAGAAACTTTCCATTTCGTTAATACTTGTTCTGAAGAAAGATAAACGTAAATGATGATGAAAGCCAAAGGATTGACTGTCATGCATGAATATTTATTGAGTAATCCATTATTTTGTAGATTGGGGTCAGTGGCAATTTCCGTCTATACATTTGTAGGAAAACTACAGGTCAAATAAATCTCCTTATAAAGGTGTCAGTGTCATTATTTTATTTATACACAGAGATAGGTCGATCTATTTGTAAGATCAGTTGAGTTCAGCACTTATCGCTGCATTAAATGCCAATGATGTGAGTCCAAAAATGGGGAAAAACACTTTTTTGTGCTGTTTTTCCAAAGTTTGAGTGTCTGTAACTCCAGAAGTATTAAAGATATCTTAATATCCTTTTACATTCTGACTCAGAACAAACTTTCTTTTTTGCATCTTTATTTTTAATGTCCTATATGGTTAAATCACAGAGATATGGGGCGCTCAATGTAGCTTCATCTGTACATTTTACCCATTTTCAATGGGCAAAAACCATATGTGGATCTCATGGTATGAAGCTACTTTTTCTTGTCCAACAAAACAAAGATCTGAAGTACAAATAATGTTAAAACTAGAAATGTACTTTTTATTTATTCACATAAAATCAATAATGTCACTTTGGATTGAAATGTAAAAAAAATCCCTTTACTTGGAAAAATTGACTTTTTCTTAATTGTCATTTACATGAAATTTGGTACGCATCATCTCATTACAATTTTGTTCTTCAGTCAAGGATCAAGAGCGTGATTATGGGCTGCACCCAGAAATGTATTCACTAATATATCAATCAGGACCATCTCTAGTCGATACATACCAATTTTTGTGCAAATCTGACAAATGATCCATGATCCATGGCATTTAATATTTTGGCTTTCCTGATCATTTATGTCTATTTTACACCTGTAAAAAAAATGGTCAAAAACTACATTTTGAACCGATGACCTCATGTTGAGTTGACACGGAATGACCCTTCTGTAATAGGACGTGACACCATTGATTGATGGTGTATGACACGTGCTTGATGATGTCATCTGAAAAGGAAAGCCGTTTCAGAGGTGACATTTTGATGAAAGAGAATAACATGCACTTCTGAATCATTTACAACAAGACCAGGGAAATGTATTAAGGAGTTAAATAGTCATGTTGACTTTAAGCTCTTTATGACATTCAGTGTGCTGTACAGAAGATTCTAGCTTGTTTTCCGGAGCTGTTTTTGATCTTTAAAATGTCATTGATTTGAAAAGACACTAGTAATTAAAGTGAGAGTGTTTTGTGACTTTGTCGGTCTGCAATCTTTCCGTCTTTATCTGATTGTTCTATTTCAAGACTTGAGCTGTAAGACAAAAACACAGGTGACCTTAAAACAGTTCTAAACCTCGATGCGCTTCTATCCTCCATCATCCACCACTCTCTGTTTTCTCCCAGGTCCTGTACATCCCATAAGATGTCTTCGTTTAGAATAGTTGAGGGTAGAGGGCCTGTGTATCTCAGCGAGTATTGACGCTGACTATCACACCTGGAGTCGCGAGTTTGAATCCAGGACATGCTGAGTGACTCCAGTTAGGTCTCCTTAGCAACCAAATTGGCTCGGTTGCTAGGGAGGGTAGAGTCACATGGGGTAACCTCCTCGTGGTCACTATAATGTGGTTCTTGCTCTCGGTGGGGCGTGTGGTGAGTTGTGCATGGATGCCGCGGAGAATAGCGTGAAGCCTCCACACACGCTAAGTCTCCATGGTAACGTGCGCAATAAGCCATGTGATAAAGATGTGCAGATTGACGGTCTCAGAAGCGGAGGCAAATGAGACTTGTCCTCAATCCTAACCCGGATTGAGGTGAGTAACCGCACCACCACGAGCACCTACTAAGTAGTGGGAATTGGGCATTAGTCATTCTGCACTAGCAAAAAGTGCCATGTTTTTTGGGAAGGTACCATTGTTATATCATGCTATACCTTGGAATATCATGTTCTGTACCATGGAACTGCCATCTGATAAGAGTCTATGGACGTACCGATGTCTGCACTCAAGACTGATGAACACTATCATGTATTTTCACTCCGTATGTAATTAAAGAGTGAAGAGTTATGGGGTAAGATGATGTGGTAAATGGAGGGCAGAGTTAATCTCTATTAAAATGGACTTATGAGTCTTGTGAGAGTGAGTTATGAAGAGCAAGACACCAGTGTGTGCCAACTGCTCCCAGAACACTATTTCTCACACTGCAGTCTACATTCATATACACTTTAAAGAGAACACTACGAATGCAGTGGCAAGAAAAAGTATGTGAACCCTTTGGAATTAACTGGTTTTCTGCATTAATTGGTCATGAAATGTGATCTCATCAAGTATAAACAAACACAACGTGCTTAAAATAACAACACAAACAATTATAATATTTCATGTCTTTACTGAACACATCCCATTAAACATTTGCAGTGCTGTGGAAAAAAGTAAGTGAACCCTTGGATTTAATAACTAGCCGATTAAGCTTTGGTAGCAATAACCTCAATCAAGCCTTCCCGGTAGATGCGGATTCGACCTGCACAACGTTCAGAAGGAATATTGGATCATTCTTCCTTACAGAACTGCTTCAGCTCATATTCTTAGGATGCCTGGTGTCTCTCTTGAGGTCATTCCACAGCATCTCTATTGGGGTCAGGTCTGGGCTCTGACTGGGACACTCCAAAAGTGGACTTTCTGTTTTTGAAGTCATACTGTAGTGGATTTACATTGATGTTTAGGGTCATTGTCCTGCTGCATCACCCAACTTCTACTGAGCTTCAGCTGGCACACTGCCACCCTGACATTATCCTGTAGATATCTTGATAAACTTGGGAATTAGTTTTTCCCTCTATGGTGGCAAGCCCCAAATCATGACGCTCCCTCCACCATACTTCACCACTGGCATGATGTTTTCATGTTGGTATGTGGTGCCCTTTTTATGCCACATGTAGTGCTGCGTGTTCTCTCCAAACAATTCAACCTTAGTTCAACAATCCACAAAACATTTTCCCAGTAGTGTTGTGGAGTGTCAAGGTGGTCTTTGGTAAACTTCAGGCGTGCAGCAATGTTTTTGTTGGAAAGCAGCGGCTTCCTTCATGATGTCCTGCCATGAACACCATACCTGTTTAATGTTTTCTGTATAGTAGACTCATGAACAAAGGTGTTCACCAGTTCCAATGATTCCTTCAAGTCTTTAGTTGTGACTCTAGGGATCTGTTTTACCTCACTGAGCATTCTGCGGTGTTCCCTTTGAGTTATCTTGACTGGATGGCCACTTCTAGTGAGAGTACCTATAGTACCTTATCATCTCCATTTATAGACAGTTTGTCTCACTGTGGACAGATGAATATCTAACGGCCACTTCTAGAGAGAGTACCTATAGTACTAAATCACCTCCATTTATAGGCAGTTTGTCTCACTGTGGACAGATGAATATCTAACGGCCACTTCTAGAGAGAGTACCTATAGTACTAAATCATCTCCATTTATAGACAGTTTGTCTAACTGTGGACAGATGAATATCTAATGGCCACTTCTAGTGAGAGTACCTATAGTACTAAATCATCTCCATTTATAGACAGTTTGTCTAACTGTGGACAGATGAATATCTAATGGCCACTTCTAGAGAGAGTACCTATAGTACTAAAGCACCTCCATTTATAGACAGTTTGTCTCACTGTGGACAGATGAATGTCTAACGGCCACTTCTAGTGAGAGTACCTATAGTACTAAATCATCTCCATTTATAGACAGTTTGTCTAACTGTGGACAGATGAATATCTAACGGCCACTTCTAGTGAGAGTACATATAGTACTAAATAATCTCCATTTATAGACAGTTTGTCTAACTGTGGACAGATGAATATCTAACGGCCACTTCTAGTGAGAGTACCTATAGTACTAAATCATCTCCATTTATAGACAGTTTGTCTAACTGTGGACAGATGAATATCTAACGGCCACTTCTAGTGAGAGTACCTACAGTACTAAATCATCTCCATTTATAGACAGTTTGTCTAACAGTGGACAGATGAATATCTAACGGCCACTTCTAGTGAGAGTACCTATAGTACTAAATCATCTCCATTTATAGACAGTTTGTCTAACTGTGGACAGATGAATATCTAACGGCCACTTCTAGAGAGAGTACCTACAGTACTAAATCATCTCCATTTATAGATAGTTTGTCTAACTGTGGACAGATGAATATCTGACGGCCACTTCTAGAGAGAGTACCTACAGTACTAAATCATCTCCATTTATAGACAGTTTGTCTAACAGTGGACAGATGAATATCTAACGGCCACTTCTAGTGAGAGTACCTATAGTACTAAATCATCTCCATTTATAGACAGTTTGTCTAACTGTGGACAGATGAATATCTAACGACCACTTCTAGTGAGAGTACCTACAGTACTAAATCATCTCGATTTATAGACAGTTTGTCTAACTGTGGACAGATGAATATCTGACGGCCACTTCTAGTGAGAGTACCTATAGTACTAAATCATCTCGATTTATAGACAGTTTGTCTAACTGTGGACAGATGAATATCTAACGATCACTTCTAGTGAGAGTACCTATAGTACTAAATCATCTCGAATTATAGACAGTTTGTCTAACTGTGGACAGATGAATATCTGACGGCCACTTCTAGTGAGAGTACCTATAGTACTAAATCACCTCCATTTATAGACAGTTTGTCTAACTGTAGACAGATGAATATCTAAACTCTTCAAAATAACAATGTAACCCTTTCCAGCATTATGCAAAGCAACCATTCTTGATTGTAGGTCTTCTGAGATCTCTTTTTCGTGAGGCATGGTCCACGTCAGCAGATGTTTCTTGTGAATAGGACATTCAAAATGCTTGAGGGATTTTTATAAGTCAAAGTATCTCTAACCCACACCTACAATCTCGTTTTATTAACTGGATGCCAGGTTTGCCAACTCCTGACTCTGATGAGCTTTTCTTGACGCCATTAGCCTAGGGGTTCACTTACTTTTTCCACAGCGCTGTGAAGGTTCTTATTCTTGCCGCTCTGCAACTAACTGTTCACAACACTGTACAGTTAAAGCATCAGAGATCAACACTTTCATCAGTAATACTCCATCTACAACCTTTCCATATTTTTTAATAATACTGAAACCGTATAATTGTCGTGGCCAGTCTCATTAATTGTTCCTAAACGTGCATATTTCTGCTAATGCGGAGAAAGTAGATCATGTTGTCCGTGATGATCCCGGCCTGCTGTAGAAAACTTTCGGAGAGTTTTTCAGGAATGAGGGCAATTTGTTGTTTAGTGTACTTTATTTATCTGTGTCTCATCATTGCTCTCATACTGTCAGCGGGCGACTCTGGCCTCTTTGGCTTCGATCCCAAAACTCACATTGGCCCTCACCTCTCAACACACACACACACACACACAGCCTCAATTACACACAAATGCCTCATATTCTCAATTCAGGGCAGTTTCCAGTTGCTAATGAAATCTAGTATACTGACCTGAACAAGATAATCTCTGGAAAACGTACAAATGCCAGATTATTAAGAAGAGAACATGGGTTTTATTGGAGGGAAACGTCTTGCATGCTGATGGAGCTGACTCCATCAAAGGTTTGAGCCTTGCATAGAAGAACACAAAGTTTGAGGTTTCAGATGGTATTCATTGATGAGATGCTCTCTCTTTTTCCTCAGTATGTTCCTCCAGATTTGTGTATCTGTAGTTTTGTGCTGGAGCAGTCGCTGTCTGTGCGCGCTCTACAGGAGATGCTCGCCAAAACCGGACAAAACAACGACGTAAGTCAACGACTCTTTTTCTCTAAAGTCTGAATGTTGCAGTGTATTTGATGATAAATGTAGCTGTTAGATTGAGTGCACACATTTAATCAGTTCTGTGCATGAAGTCAACGGTGGAGATTTAGTCGCTGGTCCGTCTGGTGTGAAATAAGGTCACAAGTCAGAGCTTTGATATTCAGAGGGGTCATTTGATTGAACACGTCTCACTGCTTTTAATCACTCTTTTGGTTAGCCTGTTAATGACCTGTGTATTACTCACTGTTCATTGTTAAAGTTACACTAAAACTAGTCTTGCATGCACCCATATTACAGTTGTAACTGAGTTCAGTGTCTTCATCACATCTTTATTGTGTTTGTGCTTCTCGAACACTCAAATGGACACGCTGATCTCCCGTTTGTTGAGTTTAAACCTTCAACCTTTGTAACTAGCCCAGATCTTTAACCACTAAGCCAGACCAGCATCATAAGTCCGTTGACGTCCCGTGATAATCAAGCTTTATTTAGCAGCAGATACTTTTTTTACTGCAACTCATTTGAAGCTTCAGGGTTTTTGTTTAAAGGTATCTGAAGGTCAGAGGATGCTGCTTTTACTTCATGTTGATTATAAAGCGGCGACTCATCGTCTCGAATGAAGATGATGATTTTAGGCAGCTCTGATCTTTGGATCAGCTTCAGATTTGGTCTCCTTTGGAGTTCTGTGGCTGGAGGTGTCTGTCTGTCTGTCTCTTTATCTGTCTGTCTCTCTATCTATCTATCTGTCTGTCTCTCTATCTGTCTCTCTGTCTATCTGTCTGTCTGTCTGTCTGTCTGTCTCTCTGTCTGTCTATCTGTCTGTCTGTCTGTCTGTCTGTCTCTCTAAATTTCTGTCTGTCTGTGTATCTGTCTGTGTCTGTCTGTCTGTCTATCTATCTGTCTGGTTGTCTGTCTGTCTGCCTGTCTGTTTGCATGCCTGTGTTTTTCTCTGTCTGTCTGTCTGTCTATCTGTCTGTTTGTTTGCCTGCCTGTTTTTTTCTCTGTCTGTCTGTCTGTATGTCTGTCTGTATGTCTGTCTTTCTGTCTGTCTGTCTGTCTGTCTGTCTGTCTGTTTTTTTGCCTTCCTGTTTTTTTCTCTGTCTGTTTGTCTGTATGTCTGTCTGTCTTTCTGTCTGTCTGTCTTTCTGTCTGTCTGTTTGTCTGTATGTCTGTCTGTTTGCCTGTCTGTTTGCATGCCTGTGTTTTTCTCTGTCTGTCTGTATGTCTGTCTTTCTCACTGTCTGTCTGTCTGTCTGTCAGTTTGATTGCCTGCCTGTCTTTCTCTCTGTGTCTGTCTGTCTGTCTGTCTGTCTGTCTATCATCTGTCTGTCTGTCTATCATCTGTCTGTCAGTTTGATTGCCTGCCTGCCTGTCTTTTTCTCTGTCTGTCTGTATGTATGTCTTTCTCTCTGACCGTCTCCCTGTCTGTCTGTCTGTCTGTTTGTTTGCCTGTCTTTCTCTCTGTCTGTCCGTCTGTCTGTCTGTCCGTCTGTCTGTCTTTTTGATTGCCTGCCTGTCTTTTTCTCTGTCTGTCTGCTTGTCTGTCTTTCTCTCTCTCTCTCTGTCTGTCTGTCATCTGTCTGTCTGTCTGTTGGTGGTTTAATTGTTCATGTGATTTGTACATTAATGAAGTATTTCTCTGTTTAATTTCTGTGTAACGCCTCCTGTAGCAGTTTGTTAGAAAGGTGAGTCAATTATCTGAATACTTCAGTGTTTTATTGTCCGACTCTCTGTGCATAACAATCAGTTTCCTGTTGTAATGAGCATAAGGAAAAGTTTATATGTTATTCTGGAAAATATGGAAAATATTAAGACACTAAAGAGACGTTCAGCGTGCCACACTTTTATATTTCATCTGAAAACATCGATTGTTTTAACTTCTCACACATTTGCTTGTTTGATGAAACAATAAAACTTTTGTAAACATTGTGTCGGCAGGCGGCGCAGGGCGGAGGTCACAGGACGTTACTGTACGGTCATGCTGTCCTGTTCAGGCACTCCTTCAGTGGAATGGTCAGTGTAACTCGCAAACTTTCATCAGATTTATTGACATGCATTTGAGCCGGTTCTGAGGACGCGTCATGATTTGGGTTACAGTTTCTGACCTGCTTGAAGACCTCGAGATCTATGACTGATAAATTGTCTTTTGATGTGGGACTGCAAGAGGACTCGACAGGTAAAAACACGAAGAGTTGCTCTTTGACGCATTTTATGCATTACAGAATGAATCAATCAAATATTCTAAAACTCGGACACGTGTGAGACACAGAATAAAGGCTTGCATGTGTGTTTCAGGAGAGGCGTGCTGGTGGACGATTCATCCTGCGTCGAAACAGAGATCAGAGGGTGAGAAAGTTCGAATTGGAGATGATCTCATACTCGTCAGTGTTTCATCTGAACGATATCTAGTGAGTAAACACCACCATGATACTTTATTAAAACCGTATACAAGCATGCAGCGATGCTGTAGTGTTGCCATGGTAACCATTTCACACTCCTCCACCCGCAGCATCTGTCCATATCCAACGGCAACATCCAGGTGGACGCGTCCTTCATGCAGACGCTGTGGAACGTCCATCCCACCTGCTCCGGGAGCAACGTGGAGGAAGGTACATCACTGATAGATGATGATGGTGTTCATGCAATCCTCTTTCGCTTGGTCCTCCACTCACTCACCTTCTCTCTTGTTCTATAGGATACCTTCTTGGTGGTCATGTGATGCGTCTTTTTCACGGCCACGATGAAGTGCTGACGATCCCCGGATCTGATCAGAGTGAGGAAGAGCAGAGGTACAAACCTTCCCTTCATCTTAAACGTCCTCAGAGGTTCTCGAAGTGTGAGGGGCGCGGGAGACTGCCCTGTTCTCAAACCTTGTTCATGTTGTCAAATATCTTCTTCTGAAGATTCTTCTACACGAGACGGTCACGGATGATGCGCTGCAAACGTGTGTGTGTGTGTGTGTGTGTGTTTGTGCGCTTGTGTGTGCGCGTGTGTGTGTTTGGTTGTGTGTTTCTGTAAGTGTTTGTGTTAGTGTTTGTGCATGTGTGCGTGTACGCGTACGCGCATATGTGTGTGTGTGTGTGAGCGCGTGTGTGTGTGCATGTGTGTGAGTGTGTGCACGTCTGTGTGTGCATGTGCGTGTGTGTGTGTGTATGTGCGCGTGTGTGTGTGTGTGTGTGAGCACGTATGTGTGTGCATGTGCGTGTGTGTGTGTATGTGCACGGGTGTTCATGCGCGCGCGTGTGTGTGTGCACGTGTGTGTGTGCACGTGTGTGTGTGCACGTGTGTGTGTGCACGCGTGTGTGTGCGCGTGTGTGCGTGCGTGTGTGCGTGTATGTGCACATGTGTTTGTGCGTGAGTGTGTGTGCGCGCGTGTGTGTGTGCGTACGTGTGTGCATGTGCATGTGTGTGTTTGTGCGTGTGTGTGTGTGTGTGTGTGTGTGTGTGTTGGTGTGTGCGCGCGCGTGTATGTGCATGTGTGTTTCTGTGAGTGTGTGTGTATGTTGACGTGTGTGTGTGTGTGTGTGTGCACGAATGTGTGTGCGTGAGTGTGCGTGAGTGTGTGTGTGTGTGTGTGTGTGTGTGTGTGTGTGTGTGTGCACGTGTGTGTGTGTGTGTGTGTATACAGGTGAAACTCGAAAAATTAGAATATCGTGCAAAAGTTCATTAATTTCAGTAATTCAACTTAAAAGGTGAAACTAATATATTATATAGACTCATTACAAGCAAAGTAAGATATTTCAAGCCTTTATTTGATATAATTTTTATGATTATGGCTTACAGCTTATGAAAACCCCAAATTCAGAATCTCAGAAAATTAGAATATTGTGAAAAGGTTCAGTATTGTAGGCTCAAAGTGTCACACTCTAATCAGCTAATTAATCCAAAACACCTGCAAAGGGTTCCTCAGCCTTTAAATGGTCTCTCAGTCTGGTTCAGTTGAATTCACAATCATGGGGAAGACTGCTGACCTGACAGTTGTGCAGAAAACCATCATTGACACCCTCCACAAGGAGGGAAAGCCTCAAAAGGTAATTGCAAGAGAAGTTGGATGTGCACAAGCAGCAGGGATGACCGTAGCCTGGAGAGGATTGTCAGGAAAAGGCCATTCAAATGTGTGGGGGGGTTTCACAAGGAGTGGACTGAGGCTGGAGTTACTGCATCAAGAGCCACCACACACAGACGGGTCCTGGACATGGGCTTCAAATGTCGTATTCCTCTTGTCAAGCCGCTCCTGAACAACAAACAACGTCAGAAGCGTCTCAAGCACTCTCAAATTCCAAATTTGAGAGCAAATTTTGCATCTCATTTGGAAACCAAGGTCCCAGAATCTGGAGGAAGAATGGAGAGGCACACAATCCAAGATGCTTGAAGTCCAGTGTGAAGTTTCCACAGTCTGTGTTGGTTTGGGGAGCCATGTCATCGGCTGGTGTTGGTCCACTGTGCTTTATTAAGTCCAGAGTCAACGCAGCCGTCTACCGGGACATTTTAGAGCACTTCATGCTTCCTTCAGCAGACAAGCTTTATGGAGATGCTGACTTCATTTTCCAGCAGGACTTGGCACCTGCCCACACTGCCAAAAGTACCAAAACCTGGTTCAATGACCATGGTATTACTGTGCTTGATTGGCCAGCAAACTCGCCTGACCTGAACCCCATAGAGAATCTATGGGGCATTGCCAAGAGAAAGATGAGAGACATGAGACCAAACAATGCAGAAGAGCTGAAGGCCGCTATTGAAGCATCTTGGTCTTCCATAACACCTCAGCAGTGCCACAGGCTGATAGCATCCATGCCACGCTGCATTGAGGCAGTAATTAATGCAAAAGGGGCCCAAACCAAGTACTGAGTACATATGCATGATTATACTTTTCAGAGGGCCGACATTTCTGTATTTAAAATCCTTTTTTTTATTGATTTCATGTAATATTCTAATTTTCTGAGATTCTGAATTTGGGGTTTTCATAAGCTGTAAGCCATAATCATAAAAATTATATCAAATAAAGGCTTGAAATATCTTACTTTGCTTGTAATGAGTCTATATAATATATTAGTTTCACCTTTTAAGTTGAATTACTGAAATTAATGAACTTTTGCACGATATTCTAATTTTTCGAGTTTCACCTGTATCTGTGTGCGTGTGCGTGTGTGTGTGTGTGTGTGTGTTTAGCACCTGCTGCTCTGCAGATCCTTCTGATCATTTTCAATAAGATTTCTGATGAACTATGTATGTGCTGAACAGTTTAAGCGGCACATTTCAGCACAGATTGTTTAATAAATCTGTCACTATGTAATCCAGCTGCACAGAGGCTGTTATTGAAGGATGACGCCATTAAAAACTAGTTTGAACACGACAGCAAAACGCTATTAGTCATTTCACATATTAAGTGGTAATTTACAAAGATGTCTTAAAGACACAACGGCAAAAAAAATTCAGAGAGAGGCTGAAACATGATCATGAAGCACTTTAAATATGACCTTCATTAACATTTTCAGTGAAGCTCAAAGAACAAAAGATGTATGAAATAAACCATTTTGGTAAATCGAATGAAATCCAGTCCAACGTTTCTCTTGTGAATCATTTGAGCCCTGTGCTACAGCCCCGATGCTCCATCACGCTACATACAGACATAACTGGTGTTCATCTATGTATAGACACACTATAGCAAGGAAAATGGCACAGCGTGGATGAACTGGGTCGAGGAGAGTGTAACTCTGTGACGTCTCCATGAGCCGCTGTAGATGTGATCGGACACTCATCTTCCTTGCAGGCGTTTCGGTCTATTTTTAGCACTGTGGTGTGTAGCGTGTCATCTGCAGGATCAGATATTAGTTGTCAGTTCTGGTCTGTGGCTCTCTGTCCTTCAATGATATCTAATTAAAGGAGCTTTCTCTCTAAAGGCACTTTTGATTTCTTTTGATGTCACTGAAGGGCAAGAATGAATGATTTCTGTTATTGGGTGGTGCGGTCACCCATTTAACTGATAGAGGGTGTATTTATCATTCAAACTTGCCTGAACGCCCCCATCAAGATATGAGCAGCAATTGTGAGCTGGTCAATAAATCAATCGGCTTACAGTATACTGTGACATTAATCTGTAAAATCACTGTAAAAACTGGAAAACAACATACAAGATCTTTAAAGGAAGCTTAAATCTGACTGTTACTGATCAATGTTCACCATTTTACATTCAAGACTATAATACCTGTCGCAGTGGGAGGTTATTTAAGCCACGAGCTCATTGAGACTGTGCCTGGCAGTGATTTTACCATGTCGGAGAGGTTTTGTTTGACACTTTTTCCTTTTATCATGATAAGATAAATTAGAGCCTCAAGCTTTCAAGCTACATCCACCAAACTTGGCACAGAGTCAAACTGTTCCGACTCGTGTCTCTTTGAGATCTTTAACTGATTAGACTTAGTTTTCCCATAACAGATGATCAAAACTCCCAAAAATCCTTAAGACTCACATTGATGCAATATTTGTGAATTTAAACTCCATCCGACCATCCATCCATCCGACCAAACAAATCCATCCATCCATCCATACCGACCATCCATCCATCCATACCGACCATCCATCCATCCATCCATACCAATGTCCGTCCAACTGACCGACCTAACGTACATCTGACCAACTGACCATCCATCCATCCATTCATCCGACCAAACAAAACCAACCGACTACCCGACCATCCAACCATTCATCCAACAAAACAAATCCATCCATCCAAAACCGACCATCCATCCATCCAAACTGACTGTCCGTCCGACCGATCAACCTAACGTACATCGGACCGACTGACCATCCATCCACCCATTCATCCGACCATCCACCCATTCATCCGACCAAACAAAACCAACTGACTACCCGACCATCCACCAATCCATCCAACCAAACAAATCCATCCATCCAAAACAGGCCATCCATCCAACTGACCAACTTAACGTACATCTGATCGGCCGACCATCCATCCACACATTCATCAGACCCATCCACCCATTCATCAGACCCATCCACCCATTCATCAAACCCATCCACCCATTCATCCAACCTTCCATCCGACAAATAAAACCAACCGACTACCCGACCATCCACCCATTCATTCAACCATCCACCCATTCATCCGACCATCCACCCATTCATTCAACCATCCACCCATTCATCCAACCAAACAAATCCATCCATCCAAAACCGACCATCCATCCTTCCAAACTGACTCTCCGTCTGACCGACCAACCTAACGTACTGTACATCGGACTGACTGACCATCCATCCACCCATTCATCCAACCATCCATCTGACCAAACAAAACCAATCAACTACCTGACCATCTGACCATCCACCCATTCATCTGACCATCCACCCATTCATCCGACTAAACAAAACCAACCGACTACCCGACCATCCAACCATCCACCCATTCATCCGACCATCCACCAATCCATCCAACCAAACAAATCCATCCATCCAAACTGACTGTCCATCCAACTGACCAACTTAACGTACATCTGATTGGCCGACCATCCATCCGACCAAATAAAACCAACCGACTACCTGACCATCCACCCAGTCATCCGACCATCCACCCAGTCATCCGACCATCCACCCGTCTGTCCATCTCCGACCATCCATCCGACCATCCATCCATCCGTCCGTCCATCTCCGACCATCCATCCATCCATCCGACCATCCATCCATCCGTCCGTCCGTCCATCTCCGACCATCCATTCATCTGTCCGTCCGTCCATCTCCGACCATCCATCCAACCATCCATCCGACGACCATCCATCCATCTGTCCGTCCATCTCCGACCATCCATCCAACCATCCATCCGACCGACCATCCATCTAACAATTCATCCATCCGTCTTCGTCCATCCAAAACTATTTTCTTGACAAACATTTCCTATGTTTTGTTTGTTGCTTTAATAAAATGGCGACAACATCCATACTATGATCCATGCTGAAAAAAACTGCTTAAACCAGCCTAAACTAGTTTGCTGGACATAGCTGGTTAAAGTTGCTTTAGCTGGTCTCAAACCACTCTAAAACCATCACACTAGACCAGCCTAACCAGTTTGGTAGCTAAGATCTGTAAACCACCTTAGACCACATAGTTTAACATGGATTTTTCAGCAGGAATAAAAGACACTAATTTTCAATAAATGTAATAATAATAATAGTTTGGTAATGGTTTTGAGAGACCTACTGTATTCAAAATGCATTTTGGGGGCCTGGGTAGCTCAGTGTTAAAGACGCTCGAGCCTGGAGTTCGCTCGTTTGAATCCAGTCTGGTCTCCTTAGCAACCACATTGGCCCGGTTGCTAGGGAGGGTAGAGTCACATGGGGTAACCAAATTGGCCCGGTTGCTAGGGAGGGTAGAGTCACATGGGGTAACCTACTCATGGTCGCTATAATGTGGTTCTCGGTCTCAAAGGAGCGTGTGGACTCCAGTCAGGTCTCCTTAGCAACCAAATTGGCCTGGTTGCTAGGGAGGGTAGAGTCACATGGGGTAACCTCCTCGTGGTCACTATAATGTGGTTCTCGCTCTCAGTGGGGCGTGTGGTGAGTTGTGTGTGGATGCCGCAGAGAATAGCGTGAAGCCTCCACACACGCTTCGTCTCCATGGTAACACACTCAACAAGTCACATGATAAGATGCACGGATTGACGTCTCAGGCGCGGAGGCAACCGAGATTCGTCCTCCGCCACCCGGATTGAGGCGAGACACTACGCCAGCTTAGAGCGCTTTGGGAATTGGGGAGAAAAAGGAAAAAACTAAAACAATAATAATTTGACGAGTTTTTTGACGAGTTAATTTGACATGGCTTGTCCAATCAGGTTTTAGAGTTGGAACTATCTGTTTTGGGCAACATTCACACTAATAAGTTTTCGCTCGTAAACATTGTTTTACAGGATAGTGAACTATGAGACGGGTAAAGCTGGAACTAAAGCTCGATCTCTCTGGAGACTGGAACCGTTACGGATCAGGTGAGCATCACATGACCCGTTCAATCCAGAATCTCATTCATTGTGTGACTGTATATACCCAGAACACCTTCAGTGCTGTATGATATCATGCATGCTGTTGTGTGTGTGCAGTTGGTGTGGCAGTCACATCCGCTGGGGTCAACCCTTTCGTCTGCGTCACCTGACCACCGGTCACTATCTGGCGCTGTCCGAAGACAGAGGAGTCATGCTGCAGGAGAGAGAGAGATCCGACACCACGTCCACTGCGTTCTGCTTCAGAGCTTCAAAGGTGTCAAACATCTCACCACCATCTTTACAGGCTTCTGATAACTCCGGGTTTACAATACTGTATATAAACAGTGAATCACATCAATCACTGCACAGCATATCAGTCACACCTCACACACATTTCACTGTCCTGCAGTTCTTCCTCTGATTCACCAGATTTGTCTCTGGATATTCTTTCCTGTTTCTGTGTTTGTCTAATGAATGCTGCTCATGTAATTATGAGTCACACTCAACAGCAGATTGATTTAAAGTAAAGCCGGACATCAAACATTCTTCATATTCTCAGTGCAAGTTAAAAGCATTGTAACACAGTTTGTGATGGGGTGCAAGGAGGAAGCGGGAGTTGGCGAGTTCCAACACAAAACTTCCCTCTAAAGATGCCCACGAGTCTCTCTCTGGGCACGTGGTAGCTCTCTCTCCCTCACTGGCATCTGGCTCGCTCTTAAATCCATCTCCAACTCTCACTGCAATGACAAACAGCTGTTAGATTCAATCACTGCCAGGTGATGATCCTAATCGTTCCTATCCTCTGATCTCACTTTCCATTCACAAAGTGGCGCTCAAACGCCCGCACCGCCACAAGCATGATGATATATTACTGTATGTAACATTAAGTATGATGGGTACTGTGTGAACAATTCTGATGCAGTAATATTATGCATACAGGACAGTATTTGTGTTTATGATACACATCATACTAATAATGACCAGGTCTTACTGAAGTTTAAAAAAATATTCATAGTGCATATATTCCTATAATGGGAATATAGTGTTGAATGTGTATATTACAGACTGCATCATTTGTGCATATATTGTTATCAGACTTTATGGGTTATTCCATGTCAATAAAGCAAATTTCAGAATGATGCGTGAATTGAAATCCAAACACTAGACATACAGTGCATCCGGAAAGTATTCCCAGCGCTTCACTTTTTCCACATTTTGTTCTGTTACAGCCTCATTCCAAAATGGATTAAATTAATTATTTTCCTCAATTCTACAAACAATACGCCATAATGACAACGGGAAAGAATGTTTGAAATCTTTGCAAATTTATTAAAAATAAAAAAAGAAAAAAGAAGAAAAAAAAAAGAAAAAAAAAAAAGAAAAAAAAATCACATGTGCATAAGTATACACACCCTTTGCCATGACACTCACAATTGAGCGCAGGTGCATCCTGTTTCCACTGATCATCCTTGAGATGTTTCTACAACTTGATTGGAGTCCACCTGTGTTAAATTCAGTTGATTGGACATGATTTGGAAAGGCACACACCTGTCTATATAAGGTCCCACAGTTAACAGTGCATGTCAGAACACAAACCAAGCCATGAAGTCCAAGGAATTGTCTGTAGACCTCCGAGACAGGATTGTATCGAGGCACAGATCTGGGGAAGGGTACAGAAACATTTCTGCAGCATTGAAGGTCCCAATGAGCACAAGGCCTCCATCATCTGTAAATGGAAGAAGATTGCAACCACCAGGACTCTTCCTAGAGCTGACCGCATGACCCAACTGAGCGATTGGGGGAGAAGGGCCTTAGTCAGGGAGGTGACCAATAACCCGATGGTCACTCTGACAGAGCTCCAGCATTTCTCTGTGGAGAGAGGAGAACCTTCCAGAAGAACAACCATCTCTGCAGCACTCCACCAATCAGGCCTGTATGGTAGTGGCCAGACGGAAGCCACTCCTCAGTAAAAGGCACATGACAGCCCACCTGGAGTTTGCCAAAGGGCACCTGAAGGACTCTCAGACCATGAGAAACAAAGATTGAACTCTTTGGCCTGAATGGCAAGCATCATGTCTGGAGGAAACCAGGCACTACTCATCACCTGGCCAATCCCATCCCTACAGTGAAGCATGGTGGTGGCAGCATCGTGCTGTGGGGATGTTTATCAGCGGCAGGAACTGGGAGACGAGTCAGGATCAAGGGAAAGATGAATGCAGCAATGTACAGAGACATCCTTGATGAAAACCTGCTCCAGAGTACTCTGGACCTCAGATTGGGGTGAAGGTTCATCTTCCAACAGGACAACAACCCTAAGCACACAGTCAAGATAACAAAGGAGTGGCTACGGGACAACTCTGTGAATGTCCTTGAGTGGCCCAGCCAGAGCCCAGACTTGAATGCGATTGAACATCTCTGGAGAGATCTGAAAATGGCTGTGCACCGACGCTCCCCATCCAACCTGATGGAGCTTGAGAGGTCCTGCAAAGAAGAATGGGAGAAACTGCCCAAAAATAAGTGTGCCAAGCTTGTAGCATCATACACAAAAGTCTTGAGGCTGTAATTGGTGCCAAAGGTGCTTCAACAAAGTACTGAGCAAAGGGTGTGAATACTTCAAACATTGGGAAAACAACACGTAAAAGAAGAATATGTCTTTGACACAGAAGTTTTTTGCAGTTGTCCTGTGGATTGGCCGTTTTCTCATATGGGACATCATCGTTTGTTTGTGTTTTTTCAGGAAAAGTTGGAGTGCAGTGTGAAGCGTGATGTGGAGGGGATGGGTGTAGCAGAAATCAAATATGGCGACTCTCAGTGTTTCGTGATGCATGTGGCAACGGGACTGTGGCTGTCTTATCAAGCGCCAGACGTCAAATCAGCTCGACTGGGACCTCTCAAACGCCGAGTGAGACACTCGTTATGTTATGACATCATTTTGTGCAATGCTAGCCGAGATATGGAAATAAATATGTTTAGGTTTGCATATCCATGTATGTTGCATCTCAGTAAGCTGCTTGAATATGTTTGGAAAAACCCAAAAGACGCTCACGGGCAACTTGAGCTTCTGTTGTCGGTCTCTCTTGAGCAGGCGTGTCTTCATTCAGAGGGACACATGGATGACGGTTTGACGTTACAACGTTGTCAACATGAAGAGTCACGAGCTGCTCGAATCATCCGCAACACCACACGACTCTTCAGCTGCTTCATCAGGTATCATGTGTCTGTCTGACCGCAGCTGTAACAGTGTGATGGGGTGAAGGAAGTTAAATTCAATGTTTCTCCGTTACACTTTTTTT